>OZ024908.1:27439603-27447103 GCA_964017125.1 Flabesymbios commensalis | reverse complement strand
GATACAGTTGGTTAAAAGGATGGGGGACCATTATGGAAATAAGGGTCACCAGACCCTTTATAGTGTCTTTTATCCCTGGTGATCAGTATGGTGACCTTCATTGTTTTATAATCATGCTTACATGTAATGTTTTACCGAAATAAAATAGGTAGCAACTGGACTATCTCTGGAAGTCTCCTCGTTTTTGTCATATAACCCCTTCTAAAATCTTTGCACTTGTTACCTGTTTGTTACAGGATCAAATTTAAATTGTGTTCCCTGACCTACCAGGCTCTGACTAGTGGACAACCACCAGTATAATATTCGAAACATGCTTCAGCCATCGCGAGAGGTACGGACACTTCGTTTCAGTGATCTAGATCAGCCGAATGTTCCACGGGTCAGAACCGCGGTAGGCAGCAGGGCCTTTTCTGTTGCTGCACCCAGACTTTGGAATTAACTCCCCTTAGAAAACACAAATTAGTTTCCGGAAGTAATTGGAAACGCTATTTTTGCTCTGGCTTTCCGGACTTAAATCCTCGGTGGTCCGGTTGGCCCAGAAGACAAACTCAAACGGTTTTGGAACTATGAGTCAGATTACGATTATGTTTGTCGCGACTCTGAGCTCGAGTCACCGAGGACTTACGCGCTATAAAAGTTCATTATTATTATTATTTTTATTATTCAGAAGAGTAGCCTACTTTGGCTTCCGCAAGCTTCGACGTGACAGGCGCAGCGATAAACCACGATACGAGGACCCCGTCCTGATTTGATTCGAAGGATTACAGTATTACAATGAAAATATTTACTAGCATCAAACAAATATTAGTTCAAGTGCCCTTTTATATCAAGACTATTTTCCTTGGGTAAATTACGGGCAATAAATGGAGCGGTTACATTATACGTCACTGCTGGTTACAAATTACGTTTTTCCCTGTGACCGCATAATGTAACCAGACATATAATGTAACCGGTTACACTATACGTCTGGTTACATTATACGGTTCTACAGGGTACCCTCATAAAAGCTTTCAAAATATAAATTTCGTCTAATTTTTTTTACTGGTAACATCTCATTTCATGTTTTGGACATATCAAAGCTTAAAATAAAGCTGGTGTGGGTGAGTGGTGGGGATGCATGGTGACCCATTCTGGCCCATGAACTAATATTGGTATATTGAAAATTTTGCAATAGTTGACCATAAAATGACATTTTCTTCAAATTTGATGATATTTTCTAAACAATCTCAGTAATTTTGCTGTGTTACACGACTAGTAAGATTTGTGTTTTGAAAAATAAATAAATGAAATCTAGGGGTCATGACCTCTAGGGATCGAAAAATGACCTTAAGGTATTTTAAAAAAATGACACCCTATTTTTTTCAAATCAGCATAAAATTCAGAACGAGAAAAACGTAGGTGACAAAAATTAACATGAGATTTCCACGGAATTACATACGACCCTACACTATAGATGTTGATGCCTTTGAATTCTGTGCCTGTGCCTGGGCCATCATTAAATCACAATATTTTTATGGTCACAACATCTACTTAAGTCGAATTGGGTGAGTTGCAATTTTTTTCAGACGAAGTAGAAACCGAAACCAAATTCCATTGCCTTAAAAACCGATGCTAGAGATCAACATCTTGAGACCAGAGATAAATTAATGAAACTTAAATTGTCCATGTCTGCCTCGCACAACCAATAACCCCTTACCACAGATTCCTAAATCTCCCCAGTAAAAATACATCATTATTTTACAATAAGATCTCCGAGCAGTAACAATGTCGTATGTGCCACATAATTGAGTGGCAAATGTGACACTTTGACTCCGGGAGGGGGGGGGGGGGTAATGTAATAATTATTAAGAGTTTGTCGTATTCGAATGATGAACAGAAATTATTGATTATAATGTGTGATTGCCAGCACTGTATGTAATGGCATGGCAAGCCATGCCATGCCATGCCATGCCATGTCATGCCATGCCACATGCCATGCCATGCCATGCCATGCCATTGGAATAAATAAATCTAGAATCACTATTATTTAAGTATAGGCCTACTGCTTTTCATGGCGTAATAATAATGTCAGTACAGTTAATGTAGGGCCTACATGTTTATTATCTGCGCTATTTTTAGTATGCTTTATCATTTTTTTGTACTGTACACCTTTTTCATGTGTGACCTTGCGCAAGCTGGAAGCTTTTGTTAAGCGAAATGTTATACATTATATGAGCTGTTACTGATACATGTTGTAACGTTTTTTATGACTGTACGCCACTTTCATGTGTGACTTTGTTTATGTGCAGCTCTATGTCAGTATAGATGTAGCATTTTATGGCAGTGGCAAGTACAATAACCGCGATAAATCGACTGTCAAGCAAAGCCAAACGGCAGTATCTACGTACTTTACAAGTAAGCAGATACTGCGCTTACGCTTTGTGGAGCAGTATAGCAAAAATTACAAAACAATATAATAATGTTACTATAATGAATCACTATGTTTGTTGTATGAACTATTATTACTCTTTTTATTTGTGCTATGGCTGCACAGATAAAATAGTCTGGAGGAAATCAACCCAAGTTTATTAACAAAGTTATACGGTCTAATTCAATGATAAATAACCTTGATCTTAACAGTATCTTATGACAAGGATCGAATTTCATCTCATTCATCTCACCATCCTTAGGAGGTTCTCCTGGCACAGTCCAGCCAAAGGTAGCCTAAACCCCCATTTATTTTATTTGTCTTATGACTTTGACCTTGTAAAGTCAAAATGATTCCTTGGATGCCTTGTACACAAAAACCTTAGGAAAGAGATCTTACAAGAAAATTTGTGATAATTATTAAGAAAATTAGCAAATGACTTTTTTTGATCGCTTTTATGGCGGACATTTTAGATGCGATTTTGAATATCGGGTTTAGGTACTTCACCGGTACTCATTAGTTTCAAAAAGTACACTATATCAGGAGGAGTTAAAATCAACTCAAACCTCATTTCAATTGGCATCATTTTCTGTAAGGCCAAATGTGTGCCAGTTTGTAGTTTTACATGTATGACAGTGACACGTTTAATTGCGTGATAAACATGAATATCGCACAAATAACGATATTAATAATAACAATAATATTAATATTATTAATCGTCATGTCAGTTTCCTTAACCCTTACAGCGCGGGATAGACTTTAGTCGTCAGAATCGCGCGGGATAGACTTTAGTCGTCAGAATCTGACGTCTACAGACGTCAGATTCTGACGACTAAAGTCTATCCCCGCGCTGTAAAAATATTTCTAATGGCCGTAGACCCATAACATAGGTATTCAAATGAATCCGGAAGAGCTGAATAAAACAATTATGATGATTTCAAATTGAAAAAAAACCTTCGGTTGCGATGTTTTTTACAAATTAATTCAGCGCTTAAAGGGTTAATACACATGCATATTTTATGAGCTGTTATTAAAAACATTTTTTTGGGACTGTACACCATTTCCGTGTGTGACTTCGGGGAGGCTGGAATCCTTTGTTTACGCGCTCTATGCCTCGATAGAGATTTTTATGGGAGTGGCAAGTTCAATAACCGCGATAAATATAGCAAAATGTCACCCCAGGGGATATTCGTCCACAGCGCAATCCATGGCGGTGTGACTTTATTGACACCAGTCGTATTTTATGTTCAGGAATGCAACGACACAAACGATATGAATCTGGGCAATCCCTGTATTCATAATTTTATCTGCTCACTAAATTAACATGTGACTGGTTGATTCATATAAAATAATCATATAATTAAAATTGAATTTGTCTGAAAATTACTTGCATTTGCTTAATTCGAGTAGAAAATATACAATTCTTCCTGTTTAAGCACATATTTCATTCCGCAAATGGTATTTGAACCATTGATAAAATAAATATAGTCTTCATTAATCCCTAATCCCTTAAGCGCTAAGCTCGAATGTAAATTGTCTCTAATAATTATTGTCTTAACCCTTAAATCACTGAACCATGGAGACCAAAGGGTTTTTTTTAATTTGAAATCATAAATGTATTAGTTAGCTCTTTTCGATTCATTTGAATACCTATGTTATGGGTCTACGGCCATTAGAAACATTTTTACTCTTACAGTGCGGAGATCGACTTCAGTAGTCAGAATCTGACGTTTACTAAAGTCGATCCCCGCGCTGTAAGGGTTAAACCTTTTTATTATCATTTTAAAAAAGCAAATGTTCAATGCGAAATATGTCTCAAAACTGTGCAACTTAAAAAAAAATCGGCCTTTAATTTAACAGATTTTATTAATTTTAACTCACTTGAAGCTGTATACCTTGGCCACGTGAAAGAGGCACAGCTTCGTGTGAGTAAAAAAAAGCTGATTAACTTAACCCTTTGAGCCCTCGTGATGCATTAAAGCATCATTTTACATCCCTGAAAACAGACTTGATTTTCCTACAACCAAGGGTTTTGGAACGAAAATTTTCATGAAACTGGTTTACCAATACGTAGTAATTTTCTTTCATTTTTTAACCACATCACATCATCTTCATCCACTACAAGTCGAGAATTGCGACAGCAATTCGCGGCTTGTAGTGAATGAAGATGACTATGGTAAATTCAGGCTTGAAAGGGTTGAACCTTATCCTGCTGATCACGACGTTTTTAATCTGTTGTATTAGTTGATCAAATCACTGATATTGGGAATGTAATGTGAGTTTAAACATCAGGATTTGCAAATGTTAGGTTTCAAATTAAACAAATATGAGTAATTTTTACCTACTTGAAGTACCGTGACTCACAACTTCAAGTGTGTATAAAATAAAATAAGATAAAATAAAATAACATGTAAAATAGTGACCAATGCATGTGGATTAACATGGTGCATGATATATTACCTTCATTATGGCAAATTGGCAATTGACGATTCAATGCCAGCCCAGCGTTCCCACACCAAGTGGACAGCAAATGCGATACGTTAGCCGTTGTTGTTTTAAAGTTGGCCAGAGACAGTGGTTGTGACATCAATCTGTTGTTTCTTTCTTAACCAAAATTGACATATTCACTGAATATTAGTGGTTGGTCACTGAGGCTTTTTGGTGTGGAAATCTCTCCTTTTCTGTCTCTCGCTTGCTGGCTGCAGTATGCGGTGAATTTGACCTATACACCATACACTGAAGAGTCAAAGGGTAGTGGCGCTAATGTTCACTGCATCATGGAATTTCGAAAAATCATGAAAAAATCAGGGCATTTTGCTCCATGATATGCTGGGAACCCTGTACCAGCAATTTCTGGTAGCAAACAGGGTTCACGGCGCCTCCGTTGCCGAGAGGTAGCGTGCTCGGCCTTAGAACGCCAAAGGTCGAATTTAAGGTCCTTGGATTGTGCAGTGTCATCTAGTTTATATCAACATCCTCAGGAGGGTCTCCTAATCCAGTTTATCTTGTATGTGAACAAAAGTTGCCTAAATCACCATTCATTCATTCATTCATTCATTCATTCATTCATTCATTCATTCATTCATTCATTCATTCATTCATTCATTTATTCATTCATTCATTCATTCATTCATTCATTCATTTATTCATTTATTAATTCATTTATTTATTCATTCATTCATTCATTCATTCATTCATTCATTCATTCATTCATTCATTTATTCATTCATTCATTCATTCATTCATTCATTCATTCATTCAATCATTCATTGTTCATTCATTCATTGTTCATTCATTCATTCATTCATTCATTCATTCATTTATTCATTCATTCATTAATTCATTCATTCATTCATTCATTCATTCATTCAATCATTCATTCATTCATTCATTCATTTATTCATTGTTCATTCATTCATTGTTCATTCATTCATTCATTCATTCATTCATTCATTCATTCATTCATTCATTCATTCATTCATTCATTCATTCATTCATTCATTCATTCATTCATTCATTCATTCATTCATTCATTCATTTATTCATTCATTCATTCATTCATTCATTCATTCATTCATTCATTCATTCATTCATTCATTCATTCATTCATTCATTCATTCATTCATTCATTCATTCGATCATTCATTCATTCATTCATTCATTCATTCATTCATTCATTCATTCATTCATTCATTCATTCATTCATTCATTCATTCATTCATTCAATCATTCATTCATTCATTCATTCATTAATTCATTAAATCATTCATTCATTCATACGTGTGTTGTGGTTGCTGACAAAAACGCTTATTTTAGGATAATCAAAAAAGTTATTGATTACAACTCTCATTACCCAGGCGTTAGATAATATCGTCATTCTGGGACCAGAGGGTCGTATCTGCCACCTTGAAAAGTGACAGATACGACCCTCTGGTACCAAGGTGAGGATATTAGAAAAGCGAGAAATTGGAATCGTCATTACCATACGGGATCATTAAACCCGTGCAGGGTGTGATCGTATATCGCGGGCGAAATGCCCAGAAATGCCTGGAGTAATTCTAGATTTCTGGCGCGGCAATCAATAATATTCCCCGTGAAAACGGCCTCTGGTCGCAGCCAACATCGATTTGCATCCCCCCAGGACACTCTATCTTATTATATCTGGCCGCCCCTTTCATCGCCATATCCCCATATAATAATCATGATAATCGTAATGGGAATGATAATAATCTCATCACATAATAATGACAATGCCAGTGATGATTATAATTATCAGGTGCGATCAAATGATCATAGAAGCGCATGTTAACCCTTGTCCCGCTAAGTTGTCTAATTTTAATTTTAACCCAGTTGAGGTTGTGTCTCGCTACCGCGATCCACAACTTCAACTGTGTGAAAATTATTCATATTTGTTTATTTTGATGCCAATTATTTGCAACTATTAATGTTTAAACACTCATTTATTCCCAATAACGGTGATTTAATCTATCAATAGAAAAATAGTAAAAAACGATCTTACATAGCCCTTAATATGGGTCAACCCCAGTGGCCACTACAGTCGCCTTTAAAACTGGATATTAGTATTAATCCTTCCTTGATAGCGCCCTAAAAGTAAAACGTACGTTGCATTAAACACGTATCACCTCTATTTTGACCAGTCTAAGGAATTTTTATCCTGTACTACGTACTACTTAAAGCTGCGGATCGCGTGAGCGAGACACATCTTGACGTTCAGGTTGAAAGATCAGTAATAACCTGACGTTTGAAGGGTTTATGAATGACATGCAGAGACCTTAAGAATTATTTTTTATTCGCTGGATATTTTATTACTGTAATGTAGTTGAAAAGGTGTGAAACATAAAACATAATTATTTTGGCTCTACAAGATACTCACTTATACATCATATATATTTTGTCATATATTTTGACTTAATCGAGCACATAGGATGCCCCTAGCACCAATAACCTTCTACGTTTTTAGAATAACTTTTTCAAGATAGTCGCTATTTGGCCAAAGTCAAATATTAACTTGATAGTAAATCATTTAACTGTCTACACTTTATCATTATTGTAGTGCCCATTTTTTGTTTAGA
>OZ024908.1:27344603-27434603 GCA_964017125.1 Flabesymbios commensalis | reverse complement strand
GAGGCCGAGCACGCCACCTCTCGGTCACGGAGGCTCTCCACAATACTGAGTTTCACACGTGGATGGAAATGAATCGGGCTTTAGGCCACCTTTGTGCACATATAGGCTAAACTGGGCCAGGAGAACCTTCTGAGGATGGTGAGATGAATGAGATGACACTGTCCTCCAGACACAGGATTCGAAATTCGATCCCTGGCGGTCTGAGGCCGAGCACGCTACCTCTCTGTCACGGAGGCTCCCCACAATACTGACTTTCACACGTGGATGGGGAAGAAACATTTTTGTTTCTTTCAAACCGCCGAGACCGGGAACCGAACCCCGAACTCTGGCGTGAAAGGCAACGGTGCTAACCACTACCCTAGGGCCCCCGCCCCACACGTGGATGGGGAAGAAACATTTTTGTTTCTTTCAAACCGCCGAGACCGGGATGTACTCTGGTCAAGCAAACACAAAACATTTGCATATCATTTGTACAACATTGTTCTAATGCTATACAAATGTTTTGTGTTTGCTGGGGGCCGTCTCTCAATCACTTCTAAGCATCAGAGTGGCGAGTAGGATACCAGCTAACAGCTTACGTTGTCCCAACAATGACTCGAACAGTTCTGATCCAGAGTTCGTCCTGAAATGCTGGCTTGGTGGAGCCTCAATTCAGCAGACACGAAACCTTTGCATAACATTTATACAATGTTGGCGCAACGTCGAAGACGTTGGTCCGACGTTGTATAAATGTTATACAAATGTTTTGTGTTTGCTGGGTAATTATCATAAGAATGTACCGCTAGCATCACCCACATATCAAAGTGTATATCCGGATCACCGTATCACCGTTTATGCGTTGAAATTTGGACTTTGTTAAGCACTTAACAAAGGAGTTAACCAAAGCGCCTTACAAACCAACCCCTTGCATAATATGTAAGGGGTTGGTTCCCTTGTGCTTAACAACGTACATTTGTGCATTGGATTACATTACATTACATTACATTACATCACATGTATATCCACCGAAACTGATTTACCAAATCCCAACAATCACTGCAAAAAACTACTCATTAGATAGATATATTTGACATTACCCACGCTGGGGAAACCATTATGCTAGCTCTACCCCGAAACTTGCTTTCCTTTCACTAGAGATAAAAATGACTAACCTGTTTTTTTCTAATTACTTCATCAGCGTGATCGTAACGGTTTTTTTGTGGACGAGCGCGTAATTCACAAGCTAGTCGATGTAGGTTAATTGAAGTGCTGGGCTATCGATCTGATCCTGGCACTTCACCGCTGATGACTTACATGTAAAGATTAATACTGGTACTATAGTCTGTGATGGGGGAAGTCCCGGGGCTGATGCATATCGTCGCCTCGGAGCTAAAGGATCCTATCTGACACTCGTTAGAGTGGCAGATAGGATCCTTTAGCTCCGAGGCGACGATATGCCTGTGGTGTTTTCAGGTTTTGATTGAAATGAGCTCAGTGTGATAACCTACTTTAGGTGAACGTGTGGATGACTTACATCCAGGCCTAGAATATCTTCATTCATCAAATTGTGTGAGACACGCATTCTAGAGCTGCGCTTTCCGTGGGTCTAGCCTTGGCTGGACGAGATGAGAATATACATATTCACAGCACCTTATCTTATTTTTAAGGCCACAATGTTTATCCTCTGTTTTTTCCCCAAGCGCACGCATTGGATGGTTGGAAATTTACTAAAAAACAGTCTATTTCAGGAGATAAAAAAAACATTGCTCCGGCTATCCCTAATTACCTTCTTCTAAATTTTTTTTTTCTTATAATCTTTCTTACGCCCTCCCTCATTAGATTGTGGATTTGTTCTCATCTAAAACAGAGACATTAATCATAGTGGCCTAAGATATTTTACAACTGGCTCTTTCAAACATCAGAAAGTGACGTGCTGAATATCAATGAAATAAAAATAAGACGTGCAATTTATGTTGGATTAATGCTGGGTGAGCATCGCAGACAATGGCCCAACATCAATCTAACATTGGGTGTCCATCTCATAAATGCTGGGTTGGGCCTAGGATTAGAAAGAAAGTTGTAAGATAGATTGTGTTTTTACAAAAACAAGGAGAGATGTGACTTCCACAAAGGAGAAACATTTCTATTTGTTTAATGTTATGCTTACGCAGCTACATATTTACAAAAATACCTGTGATGTAGAATATCAGATGGTATTTAAATATTTTTAAATTATAAATATTTTTGCCTAGTATTTCCGTTTGAAAATTAGAATTGCTTTCTGATATTTAAGCATATCATGTAAAGATAATCTGATTAACAGAAATGTCGATGCGAAATATTTTGTCTGCATGATAACTATGTTAAAAGAAGAAAACAATGAATATAATATAAATTGCTGTGTCTGTTCTCACCACCTGTTTTAGTTGACTTACCTATAATAGTATACATTGTCAACAAGATTACAAGAAGAAGAATTTAAAATTAAAATGTATCCACCTACGTAAATTTGGCAGCCATCTTGGATTTGTTGATAAATGTTTGTAAAATAGTTTAAAAAACAACAAAAACATATTCACTGACATGCAATATAAAAAATGAGTATAGAGTAACTAGTGTCATACAGTTCAATATTTAATTAAAACTTAAAGCGCTGAAATATTTTTATATCACCCATGAGACCAAATGGCTTTTTCCAACATCATAAATGGCTTAGTTAGCTCTTTCCGCTTGATTTGAGTACCTGTGTTATTGGTCTATGGCCACTATCAATATTTTACTAGACCTTAGACGTTGACCCTCGCACTGAAAGGGTTAATATATTACATTTTATTGTTGCGACGCCCTCCCAGAAAATGTGGTATCCTGACCTTAAGCTATAATTCCAAGCGGGCCATCATTCTGTTTTTAGAACCCAGATATGCGTAACTCAGGTAAAAAGATAATGAAGTTTTGTCAGCACAAATGGGGCATGCTTGTCCAAATTGGGATCACCATGATGATATTATGCAGTGTTAATCAACCGCTTATTAGTTTTTCTCAGTTTATATTAGGCGGATGTTTTGTTAATACCATCTTTATAATGATGCACTGGAACTCAATATCCGTTTGTGATTTTGTCAATCGAGTAGTCGGCCAACACATAATCCCCTTTTTCATAGTTTTGTAAGACACGTGTGTGAACTTTGTGGCTTGTTTCTGTTCAGTCCATTCTATAAAAACACGGGGTTTAGCTCAGCTGTGTGGGACTCTGTTTTGGGAAGATATAATACACCAGCAAACACAAAACATTTGTATAACATTTGTACAACGACGGCCCAACGTCTTCGACGTCCAGCGCGCGCATTGGATGGTTGCCAATTTCCGAAAAAAAAGCAGATGAAACACATGGATCTAGCTATATGTTTTATTGTTTTTATGCGTCATCCTCATTAATTTTTTTTCCAAAAAATAGGTTCAATTTTTTTTATATCGTCGCTCTCAACTTTTCCAGAAATTGGTACAAAATTCCGTTTTGGTCGCCGTCATTACCTTTCCAGTAATTGGTCAAAAATTTGTTTTCAGAAATGTTTTTGTCCCCACCCTCATTAGATTTAGCTTTTTTTTCATCTAAAATAGAGAAAACAAACATAGTGGCCTTAATGATATTTTTTTTTATTGGCAAGTGACACTCTATAATACAGACATCTTGTCTGTACCTTCACATTATACACTCGATATGACAACACCATGGGGACGATTATGATTATAATCGACCCCAACCCTGATGGGGAGCTATACCGATTCAAAAGACAAAAAATCACCATTATTGTAAAAAGTTATGTGGTTTATTTAGTTGATTAGGTAAGTTCGTTTAGCAAGTATACGGGGAATGTTGTAATGTTGTTGACAAATTTCCGCCAGGCTTTTGATGTTATGTACCGAACCACCTCGCGGTGACGGCTCGAACTATGTCACATAGGTATTCTCGCCTGTGACCTTTGGCCTGACATGTATTATTTAAGGTGTGACACAGCTACCACTGTCACACTTGACGATGTCGGCTATGCTCTTGCCCCAGCAAACACGAGGCGTTGACCCAGTGTTGATGCAATATTGGGCCAGCGTCGCAGACGGTGGGCCAACTTTAAATCAACATTAGTTCAATGTCTCATGGTGGATCATACGTTTAACCCTTTGAAGCCTGAATTTACCATTGTCATCTTTATCAACTACAACCCGCGAATTGCTATCGCAATTCTGGTCTTGTAGTGGATGAAGATGACTTGACGTGGGTGGCAAACGAAAAAAAGATATTGTTATTAATAAACAGTTCTAAGAACATTTTCGGGCAAAAATCTATCGGTTGCAGAAAATTAAATCATTTTTCAGAGATGCAAAGAGGAGCTTTAATGCACCGTGAGGCCTAAAGGGTTAACCCTTGTACTGCTAGGTATATATATATAGACGTTTTCAAGCCAGTTGCAAACCGGATAAAACGACATTGAACTCGATGAAACAATATTGGTGGTAAATGCCCGGTTATAGTATATCCAAGTTTACTATTTGAGACAGGCTATTTTCAATAAAAGAGGTATTTTTAGCATTTTGTCTACGTTGAGGCGAAACGAAAAAGTAAAAAAACCCAGTTCAGGACGACAAGGGTGAACACCACCTGTTACTATGTTTACCTCAAGGTTTTAGATATTGGTCAGATATTGAATTTCTGCTTCATATGATAAAAATGGATGTTAAATCTGATTAGGTGATCATCCGTCACAACAAATATATTTTTTATAAGATTCAGTAAAATTTTGAAATTTGCTTGAGACACATATCATCGGGCCTACCCAGCAAACACAAAACATTTATATAACATGTGTACAACGTCGGCCCAACGTTGGTAAAATAAGTTGGGCGAGTTGGTTGGGGCGAGTTGGTAATTAGGCGAGTTGGTAGGGTGGGCGAGCTGGTTTTGGGGTGAATTGACTGAATTCCGTTTATACTAGTGTTTCTGTGATTATATCCAACTTGTATAACCATTTATTTTCAACTAAAAAAGGGTATTCAAATCTGCGAAACTGATAATTATAGGCCCGCAATATGACCTAATTTTACAAGTATTTTTTAGTTGTTTTAATTATTGTGGATCGAGGTAGCGAAATATAAGGTGTGACTGAATAGCTTGGAGATCTAATATCAAGGAGGTTATAAGGACCTTGCTAATATTAATAACCTTTTACGATTAAGAAGACATATATGCACGCTTGTGCACCGAACTATATATTTGGAATAAATTTTAATAAAGAGAAAACGTTAAAATCGTATTACCAACATAATTTAGAACCAGCGGTCTGAGTTTCCTTTTTTCGATCTTACTACATTACATGATTATATTGGATATTTTATAAAATAGGGTATTTTTTCAATAGGATGGTGATTGGGCAGCGATTCGCATCTTTGGGTGAATGAAAATGGAAAGAAAAGCCTGGGTGTCAAACATCATTATGGTGAGCCAGCGAGTTCATTACCAAATAGTCTGACTCAAATTGGACGGATCTAATTATAAACCCACTGGAATTTGTGATGATTATATTGATATGTCTCTGTTTTTTACACGACACTAATAAAAAAAAATCGTTGGCTTAGTCCTCGGTCCGACACATGCCCAATATGCACAACAGCGAAAAGCTAGATGTGAAATGTTGCTGATTATAATCAACCCTTCTAATCAACCCTTTGTCCTGATAAATGCCGTTTGAATCTCACGTATAAACATCCGGAAAAAACGTCCCGCAGTTTTGTATGGGTACAAGCTGTGGCTTTTATATTGAAAAACCTACGTCTAAAGCAGTCTGTGTGACACAAGGGTGGCACCATCAGAAATCCAGAATCATTTGAGCTACTGAGTCATATAAACACTTCCAATGGAAAACAATGTCAGTATATTGAGGACGCATTGTTAAGGGTGGATGTTTGTCATCGGTAGATGATCTATATAATCTACTTCAGCATAATTAAAATTATATCGGGCCATTCACCTCTGTATTTTGTCCATATGGTTTTGTTTATATTTTTAGGACTATAATTATACGCAATAATATAAATAAAACCGATTTATCGTTCTGTCAGGTGCTACACTCAGTAACACATATATCCCTATTAATGACCATAAGGCGATTTAAATTAAATATAAAAAATGAGAAATTAGTAATATGATGCACATCAGATGGTGAAAAAAATGAAAAAATAATAAATAATAAATTATTGCTGGCATGAATAATGGGGCACCCCATGACCATGATAATTATATAACAGTAGTATGTTTATTACTGAGTAGAGCATCTCACGGAGCGAGACACATTGGTTATTTATATTATTGCGTATATAACCTTGTTGTTGCCATTGCTAATATCTCAGCCATACTGCTGCAACAGTGAATAAAAAAAACACGGATGCCAAATGTCGGGATAAGTTAAATGCGGAAATGATAATATTGACGTAGGTGCTATTATAAGACCAGTTTCTCAGTCATCATTATAGTCCTCTGATATGCTGAGCTTCATCGTCACAAGTTTGTCTTCAAGCATACAAATTAATTAACCCTTACAGCGCGGGGATAGACTTTAGACGTCAAAATCTGACATCAGTAAACGTCAGATTCTGACGTCCAAAGTCGATCCCCGCACTGTGAGAATAAAAATATTTATAATGACCGTAGACCCATAACATAGGTATTCAAATTAATCAGAAAGAGCTAACTAAGACATTTATGATGATTTCGAATTGAATAAAACCCTTTGGTCTCCATGGTTTATACAGAAATATTCAGCGATTTAGCGGTTGAGCGGATAATCCTTCACACTAAGGGAATACGGAGCTCTCATTTCAGATAGGACCCTATTAGGCTATGATAAAATCTGTGCTGGGATGGTTAACCCTTAAAGCGCTGAATTTTTTCATAAAAACCTTAGAGACCAAAGGGTTTATTTCAATTTGATATCATCATAAATGTCTTATTCAGCTCTTTCCGATTCATTTGAATACCTATGATATGGGTCTACGGCCATTAGAAATATTTTACTTTTACAGTGCGGGGATAGACTTTAGTCGTCAGAAAGAATCTGACGTCTACAGACGTCAGATTCTGACGACTAAAGTCTATCGCCGCGCTGTCAGGGTTAAGCAGGCGTGAGTGCCACTCTATTAGGTGACACTTTTCAATCACAGTGGGTAAAGCGCCATCTAAATAGATACGTTTGTGCAATGTCAGCATTTACGGTTTTGCCATTGGGTGCACATAGGGCATAGTTTGACCTCAAGCGTGTGATGGGATGGACCGAAGAATAGATAAGTATTCCTTGGATGGACTCAGGAAATGCCGTTCTGGGCCGGTTGATTTGCCCAATGTGGATTAAATGTTGAGCCAACGTTGCATAGATTAAATTGACAAAGGTAAAAAGGTGTTGTGCTGGTTGGACACTTATTAATAATGTAACATACTCCACGCACACATACCATTATACAAAGGCAACGTCAAGAAATTCTGCCGTGCAAAAAGATACAGCAGTAACTTGCGCACGACAACATTTATTGCTGCTTGAAAAGAGGATGATAAGATTTATTTCATTGTAAAATACACAATATATAATATTAAATTTCAAAATATTAAAGATTGCAAACAAGTAGACTGTCATAAAGACCTTGTGAGTTCGCTGTTATGAATGCCACCTCGCTGTGATAAATGTCATCATATTAAGGCAGTACATATAGTTTATAGTGATGTTGTCATTCATATCCTAAAATAAAAATGGATTAACAGCAATAATCTCATTTTTTTGTCTGCGCTGTGGACCCGGATATGATATAATGTGACTATAGTAGCATCTCAGTGTTGTTAATATTATCACTTGTATAACAACAAGTTGCTAAAAGTAAAATATGCCCTGAATCTGAAAACTCGAAACAATGATACATGTATAATTATATGGCGAGACTTGGATTTAGTAAATCCAAGTAATTTTTGGTGACTATTTTTTTAATTCAGTAGCCCAGAGCTCCAAGGTCTAGACAGCTAAGCATCTTCAGTGTTTATTGTGCTTCGTCTATATTAAAACACACCACTACATTATTTTCTTTGTGCGACTACGACATTCGGGAATGGAGAGTTATTGTTAATCAAGTACAGAACAATTATCATGGTAGGCATTAGCTGACGAGGTCGCCGGTCACCGCCCGAAATGAAGTGTCAGACAGGTGCCCCGTCTAGGTAGGCCTATGGTAGGCCTCGTACTATAATCAGTCCGGTGCGAACGAGCTGTTAATGATTATAATGGGTGATAATATGAGTAATTTTCACCCAGTGGGTGAAAATTGTAATTTCTAATGCACTGGATGCAGCGCTTCTAACCTTAACGGAGTTCTCGCAGTTTTCTGTACCATTAGGTAATTAATTTGTGCTAATACTTTTTTTATTTTAAAGACTTCTAATAAATGTCTGATTCTATTTGCGATCATCTTTCGAAAATAAATAACCCACAATATCACCCGAAGACCTGAATATAAATCTCAGTGTTGTTTGCCTGATTCGCTAATACTTGCTGTTTTCTATGGATTAACACGAGTCATTTACTCATTGTTGTTTTAATGTTGGTCTACAGTCTACAACGCTGGTCTGCCATTAAAACAACATTGGTTCAGCGTCTCGTGTTTGTAGGCTTACTGTAGCGGTGCGGTGGGCATCCCCTTCTCGCTGAGTTAATTATTATGTTCTCGGCATGTCTACTGCCTCCGTGATATTTGAACAAGACAAAACCCTTTCACCGCTAATAATGACTATTGTCGTTTTTAATCTGTTTTATTAACTGATCAAATCACTGTAATTGGGAACTAAATGTGTGTTCAAACATGAAGACTTGCAAATGTTTCCTCTCAAATACATGAGTAATTTTCACCCACTTGAAGTTCCGCGAGATACAACTTCAAGTGGGTGAAAATTAAAATAAGATAACTTAGCGTGTAGAGGGTTAACGTCTAAAAATACCACATAACGGAGACTGATCTGTCTTATCCCTTTAACCGCTACGTCTTACTGGAATCAAATAACCAGACATAGCAACGGCCATCCCAAGTTTCCACTTTCAAATTCCCCCTTCGCAAGCTTCAGTGGCCGACTTCTGACTTTCAACTTATGAGTTATTTTACAGCCCTGAGATACATTTTTTTAGGTCATTACTTTAAAAAATGAACTCCGGAAGTTGTATGTCATAAGCTGGGAATCGGACCTTGGAACACGTGGAAATCAGATATATTCAGAATTGGACGAGTTGGCGTCACAGTTGGAAAGCATAGCAGAAGCTGTGTTGCTGTATGCTGGTGACCAGTGTACGCTGAGATCAAGAATTTCACGAAAAATGTTAGGGTGAAACTATTCAAATGGTGAAACAAGCCACATTCATTCACATTCTGACTTCAGAGATTATTTCTCTGATACCACACACTCATATCGCCGTATGCACGCATGGCGATTGACCAGATTTATCAGCCGTTAGTGAGCGTTACCACGCGATTTTATAACCATTACTATAACCACGGAACTCTTTTGGTGTTCACTTCCACTCATTATTGGGCGGGGGCCCTTGGGTAGTGGTTAGCACCGCTGCCTTTCACGTCAGAGTTCGGGGTTCGGTTCCAGGTCTCGGCGGTTTGAAAGAAACAAAAATGTTTCTTCCCCATCCACGTGTGAAAGTCAGTATTGTGGGGAGCCTCCGTGACCGAGAGGTAGCGTGCTCGGCCTCAGACCGCCAGGGATCGAGTTTCGAATCCTGTGTCTGGAGGACAGTGTCATCTCGATCATCTCACCATCCTCAGGAGGTTCTCCTGGCACAGTTTAGCCTATATGTGCACAAAGGTGGCCTAAAACCCGATTCATTTCATTTCATTTCCAACCATTATTTAACCTTTTTTTATTATTTACTTTGATTGTAGAGTTTGCTACAGGTAAGGGCTATTTATTCTGCTTAGGAATGGATAAATTGCACCAGAACAATTCGCATGTCATTCAGTAATTTAAATTTGCCAGTGTTTTGAAGCCGATTGTAAATTCTGTCATAAAAACATAAACATGGACCTTCTCACAGCAGCGCGTAGGCGGAAAAAGTAATCAATTGAATGTTTTCTATTTCTCTGTAAATAGAAACTCATATGTGGCGGAGTAGTGGTGTTTTATATTTGCCATATATATTCAGGACACTCAAGCGTGTTTATAAGCCTACAGCTGTTATATCAACAAAACTGCTCAAAATGAGCAGTTTCTGTGGAAACATGGCGTACGGTTACAGAGAGAGAGCGGGGCTGATCTATTTGTGGAGAATGATTCATTCATTCATTCATTCATTCATTCATTCATTCATTCATTCATTCATTCATTCATATATACATTCATTCATCATCTATTCATTCACAATTCACACATTCATCCTGGAAAGAGATGTAAACTGTTGTAAAAATCAGTGCAAATACATAAGATTCTAATAACCTAATAGCAAATTATTCATAGACTGTTTACTACTAGGTCATACATGTCTATGTAAATAGAATCTTCACACTATATACCCTATACCCCCCGATCTTGCATGATCTCAGAGTGGGTGCATCGTATTTCCAACGGAAACTTCCCAGCATATTTTAGGACGTTGAGCCAGTGTTGAGTTAGTATTGGTCTGGTGTCGTAAACGGTGGGCCAACGCTAAAGCAGCATTAGTTTAGCGTCTTCTGCTAACTGGTTAATATCAAAGAGTCTAGAACAATACAAATTATAATTGCGCTTGACTCTTCGGTTATATCACGCTACTTGCTTTATTAAATAATATCTGGCAAAGTCACTAGGTGGGGCTGTAGTAGCAGACCAACCATGTATCAAATCTCCCAGTGAGCAAATCGATCAAAAAAGCGAAATGTGGCGTAACTGAACAAACTGAGCGAACGATTTTATTTCATTAAAATAATTGCGAAATAAAAATCAAAAGCAATAATAATATCAAATATTGGAGACTCCTTTAAATACAATATTGAATTGTTCATATTGATAATTTACTCTTTGATGGCAATGCACAGAAACAAATACGTAAATCAACGAAACGTATTAAATTTGAAACATATTCTGTTAATTAGGTTTTCAGAAATACAAAATGCCGTATCTTGATAGTTTAAAGGGTTAATCTATCTTATGTTGGAGATGAGAGTTATTGATGGTTTAAAGGGATGTTTAGGGTTTTCAGTGCAGCATGTCCCAGGCGCTTTTAAAATCAGTATGATAATGAGATGCGCATAAGTCTGACATCAGATGGAGAGGAAGAACAACGAGAGGAATTAAAGGCTTTCCATTATAATCAGGGTATTTTCAACAGCCGAAGTTCTTTCCTGCAGGTTGAAGATAAAATAAAAATACGTTTTTTATTTAAATTCTAGGCTTATCTAGTTTTATACAAGTTTTATACAATCTCATTATTCAAATAACGAATGCTCCTTCTCCAGCTACGATTAATTGTTTTACAAAGAGTAAATGAGTTTTACAATATTTAGACAAAGAAAAATATAAATGCCTTCGAACTTTTCTAAAAACTGGTTTTAAAATATGTTTTTCCTAAAAAAAATTCTAACATCTACGATGGTCCCTTCTTTTAAAACTCTGCTGCACGTTTTATTCTGTTCTCTTAGAAAACAGTAGTACACTAACAAACACGAAGCGTTGACCCAATGTTGCGTTAATTCTGGCCCAGCGTCTGCGACACTGGCCCAACATTAAAACAACAATCAATCAACTTAACTTTTCTAATGTGAATAAGCAAAGTTGAGATAAGATGAATATTAAAATGTTCAGTGGGATGGGCCCCAGATCAATCTATTCTGTTCATTCACAGAATTATTATACATGTTTTATGCATGATTATATTGCACCAACAATGTTAACTTTTCCAGGTTTGGGAATGTCTCACTTATATTAGCTTTAGGCTGTCTACGTGTGATCATCCACAGGCCATACGACGTTGTTGCGACGTCGAATCAACGTCAATGACGTTAATTCAACGTCGCAACAACGTGCCCAGTGGGATATGCATGCGTAATTAGCAGGCTGTTGTCGTTCTTTTATTCTGGCGGGATAATGAAGTCTATAATCAGGTGGTAATATCAAGGAGGCTATTCATATTTAACCTCCTCGGTAAATATAGATATCAGGTTGAAGGGAATAGCTAGTGGAGTTCACAAATTGACCGCGTCAAAAACCCACGATCATCTGCCCTACACGCCTGTCACACTGGAGCTCGTTTCCCGCTTTTGGAAGTGAGGTTTCATCCCCGTCCAGTTGTAAATATAAAATTTCGTAGGGAGATTTCGTGTCAGAGAGGTAGCGTGATCGTTGCGAGACCGTCAGGGACGAATCCTGTGTCTGGAGCTCTCCAGTGTCATTTGATTGCAATCTTACTATCCTCAGGATGTTTCCCTGGTCCAATTTAGCCTGTACGTGCACAGAAGTAGCCTAAAGCTCCATTCGTTTATCTGTACCCTAGGGCTTTGTACTGACCAAGGTCAAAGATGATCAAGATAGCCTTTCGTTTTGATGTGCGTATGGGGGTCTAATGATGGCGTATTCAAGGCCTTAGAAAATGCAAAGAACTGGACAGCCTCTGTAGTTCTCTGGTAAACATGTTACTTTCTGGGCAAAATCGTATTGTGAAAATATCGTCGGTGACGGCGCTGGTCCAGCATTAAACCAACACTGCTTGAACAATGTTCGTTGAGGAGAGATCGCCCACTCGAGATTACGTTTCGCGCGGGTGAAAACATAATCACAACTTCACCCAATGTTGATCCCAACCTTATAACAACATTGGGTCAGCGTATTCTTTCGACCAAGATTTATGGGAGTACGGGATGAATAGTGAAGATGATTGAAACTTAATGGCGAGGATTATATTATTATATTGTAGTTCAATTGGAAGGAAGAAGCAAACACCGGTACTTTTCAGAAATTACAGATTCTAAAGATTGTGCTATAGCTGCCACCTGTTGCGCATTTACAATCACAGCACCAAACATCAGCGGGTGCGTGTGCTCTCACAGGGAGTTGAGATGACACATTGATGAATAGTGAGTGTTGAACGTCGGCTGCATCACGAGTCCTTGGATATCAGATTATAAACCCTGAGGTCCATCCCGCTTTCTTTCGTTTTCATTACAAATATTAAGACTTTTCCAATGGACATGAATATAAAGTTAGGATAATTCATTTTAAGATTATCAGTGGGATTGGCCCCTGTACCATATTACTAATTGCTAGCTGATTTGGTATTCCGGATATATAGCACCAGAAATAGCCTTTTTACTGTGTTTCAAAATTAATATTATCCTGTATAGACATCACGTAATATATTAACACCAGCACAATGCTGTTTTCACGTTTTGTTTGTACCACTATAAATAATTAAAGGGGAAGATTTTAATCCAAACAAAATATTTCTCAGTAGTCCTACTTAAAAAGCAACATAAATGAGTAAGAGGTCAGGCATTACCACACAGATCAATTCAAAAGAAAAACCGTCAATTCTACTCCAATTCTAATATTAGCTAAGGTTCGATTCCAACAGTATTTGGTGTAAAAAAAAATGTAGCTAATCGGCTATTGTTCGACAAAAAATAACCCCACGTTCCGTAATTTAACCAATAACGATTAGGGCCATGAAAACATTTGTATTTGCATATTATGGCTACAGTGAACAGAAAATCAGATTAAGCTGACTCAAACACACAAAAAACTCATGATATCTTCTGTGAAGTTATTCCACGAACATAAAATGGAACTGTTGGCAGATAAAGACACCTTGGTGGTGCTTCGTGGTAATGCATCGATCCCTGGCCGGCCGAGGCGGGGAAGGAGACGATCCCTCTGCAGCTCATGGGTAGCTCTGGACCGGTCCGATGATGGGCCATTGTCGGGCCAGCGTCGTAGACGCTGGCCAGGCAATAGCCCATCATTGGCCCTTTGTTTTTGTTCTGCTTGTCTGAACTGCCCTTTGGTTGTCCCACGAGCAAGAGCCATTTTGTTTTTGGTGTTATTTCTGAGATCCAGCCAGTAGGTCGAATTCCCGTGATATCGAGACCGTAACGGGATCATTGGCCACCCTCTTTTCACTCAGAAGTCACTTCCAGCATACCATACCTTACCAGGATGCTGTACCGATGCCGTAGTCGCTGTTCCAACATTAAACAGGCATACTGAACTATCAACTATTTAACATTACATATAACATATTAGATCCTGTATTTCATCCAATTTTGCTGTCAATGCTAGGGCCACGTATAACATGTTATTAAACGTCCAAGAAACTGTAACGAGCCGCCAGGGAAAGAATAATACATTTATTGTAACATGAATCGAGTAATGCTCAACTTCATGTAAAGGGGGCGTGACAAGTTCTGGAACATGATACGTAGTAAAAAAAGACTTCATCACCACATCACTAGATCTATAAAGAAACTTAATCTCGGCTCATCGTCTGGTATACGTGATGGAATATTAAAGTCAGAGTGTGTATCTTTGGTCAAAAATATTTTGTTTCCAATCATGTATGATCTTTGAAGGAAGTGGAATCACTTGACTCTTACAGTGCGGGGATCGATTTAAGTGGTCAGAATCTGACGTCTGTAGACGTCAGATTCTTACCACTAAAGTCGATCCCCGCACTGTAAGAGTAGAAATATTTCTAATGGCCGTAGACCCCTAACATAGGTATTCAAATGAGTCGAAAAGAGCTAACTAGGACATTTATGATGATTACAAAATGAAAAAAACCCTTTGGTCTCATTGGATTTTAGGGGTAATAGTGAAAGCAGGTATATATATGGTGAAAGCAATACATCACCCTGGCAAATAAGTCGAGTGATCATGTAAATGATATATTATTTGGCCATGAAAACAGGAGAGCTTACTACACTATAGACGGCGCTGGATTTTGAAATGTGACAACGAATGCTAATATGCTAGGTTATCTATAGGAGTCGGCTATTCCACCAGTTTGCTGTACGGCTCTAGCTCTGTTTACATAAATAAAGAGGCAATGTTAAAATGGATAAGTTACAAGCAAAATTGTTAAAACCAAGCATAATGATAGATGTACATAAATTCAACAATGACTCTTCTATTTTCTTCTATTTTGAAAGCACTATACATTAGCAAAATTGACCTCACTATAGATTAAAAATTACTACAGCTGATCGATTCTCTCTAGCTCTTCAAGAGCTAGGATATTTTATCTTAATTTATTTAAAAAGATGTTTCTGGTGAAATGATCGGTCATAAAGACTTGATTTCTCGATCAAGACGACACGTGAAAAGTACGTCATAATCATTTTTGAAATATATTTTTGATGACTCTACTATCATTTTTGAAACATATTTTTGATGACTCTTATTTGTAAGTCGTTAAAATAGTTTTAAGAAGGGATATGATGTACAAAATGGTCCGACTGACATATCTAGAAAATCACTAAGGCACTTTATTATTTTGTATTATTTCGCTGTATTTTTATATGTTCAATGCTGCAATTGGAGGGCTATTGGGTTAATAATTTAAAGATAAAAGATGCAAGGACTGCAAAATCAGTATATTACGTCATGTACTAGACGGATTCAAAGACATAGCTCCAATGTTAGACATATGTGGTTACAAGAATAAGCCAGTTGGGTTAGCTTTGTACCAGCATTGAACCAACATATGGATCCGAGTCGCATATTGTTTAGCTGTGCTGTTACTGTTCTGTTACTAGTTATTATGTGCATAACCAGTTTTGAACAGTCTAGTTCCCAGTGACTCGTCTTTGAATCCGGAAATAGACAATTGAATTCAAGTCAAGCATTTAGTAAACCCTCTGTTGTAAGGTCACTAATACTTTTTATTATTGATTAGTTGCACAAAAGACTGACAAAGAGCATATTCAGCCATCGAGTTGTGTGTTGTTCAAAACTCATTGAATTCAGGATGAGCTGCTTATTATATACACCACAAATGTATCCGGGCCAATCACATTGACTACCGACAAAATTATAATTTGACCCGATTTTGACCTCATGCACTGAGACTACTGACTGCTGACGTCATTCATCGCTGCTGATTAATATTCATGTTACCATCTCCCCTCTTTCCTCCACCTGTCTGGTATGCACCTATGACAAGGCTAAAGCTGCGCTTTGTACGTGGGTCTAGCCTTGCCTGGACAAGATGGATATAGGGGTGCATTAATCGGTGGTTTCCCTTGTACAGTGATCAGAACTATTCAAATGTACGAGCTCTGCAGTATTCTGCAAAGAAAAATATTTTTCAGATAAGCAGTTGCTGCTGTTTGCATTTGAAAGACAGAAAGGCACACCTCATTCATTTGAACATTTCTAACTATTTGCTAATGTTTCGGGCTTCTATTTATAACAATCTCAGAGCTTAAATTAAAGAATATAGTTTGTTCATTAAAAAAAACCTAGCTGAATTTTTTTTCATTTGCTGTAAGAAATGTATGAACAAGTATGATATTAGCCATAAAACATCAATAATTAATTTTAGTTTTTCTCAGTTTCTTGGACGGCTCATGCTAAAAATATGAACACTACACTAGATCATTAAAACTACTAGTATAATATATAGCACAACACTCCACGATGCAATGTAATTTTGACATACGATTTTTAGTTATTTTGGTCTTCTGAAATTATTGACGTCAATTATTTAACTAAAATACAAAAATATATCAAGAAATCTCACTGTTCCCTATATTTTTCAGGGAATATAAATTATGTTCTGTTTTGTATTGGCACACATTGCGCAGACCGGAAATAAGGAGAGTGATAGAGGGGTGATGGGGGATTTTAACTTTTGTGAGCTGCTATACGTGCGTGCGGGGCGTGTATCCCGGGTGACTCTAGTCCTGGCCTCTTGTCGCCCATAGATCGCCTTGGGATCCTTGCTGCCCTTGCTGCTTCCCCGGATATAATCCCAGCAGCGCCAGCAGCGCTATTTCGCACCTGATCCCGTTCCCCTAGACGATCCACCCGGGATCTGTGGGCCGGCGGCGTGCTGATGGTGTACCGGCGACCGTTGGCGGCGGGCCACCATCGGCACGCCGGCGAGCCACGCGTCGCGTGCTCTGGCACGGCAGCACGCCACGGGCGGCGATAACCGGCGCTGCCGCAGCGACATCTGGGGAATGCGCGGGCGGCCGGAAGTGCTTCGCGGAGCCTGCGCCTCCAACACGGCATGCCTGGTTCAATTGTAGCGGTCACGTGACGTGTCTGAAAAATGCGGGCCCCACGCGCCGGGAACCCGTGTAATTAGAGAGCAATATGTCTCCCCAGTTAGCGGCTTAGACCCAAATCCCCAGAACGCCGGACACATTAGGCAAGTCAGGCGATGTGACAAAAGACGACATTCACCCTTAGTCCCCAGAATTACAAGCCCACTTATTGTCCAAGGCTTCAATTTATCCGATTAAAAAAAAGGATACTGGCAGAATGTTCGTCGAGAAAAAACAAGTAGAAATTTGTTGAAAATCACAATATTCAAATCACACCGATTTCTCGATGATAGTTTCGCTCAAGTTTTGCTCTGGAATTAAAATGTACAGCTTCTCCACCGCGGAGTGCCTAACGTTCAATTACATCGCCTCCAAACTTGACATTATTCTGTCATCAATAAAGTACACCATCATAGTACTGCTGACTTATCTGATGACATCTCACGAAATGAACTACATTGTATTTGAGTAAGATACCATCTATCACAAACTATTTTGATCAGTGGTATTTATTTGATTTGAAAATTCATTGGAAACGTACACGAGCCTAGACTGTAGCAGGACACGGGCTGACGATCCATATTAGATGATGATTATGTTAACTCTTTAAACGCTAAGGGCGACTATAATTATTGTTTCGCATTTGTTCTATTAGCAGGTTCAATCACATTTATTGCGAATGAAAAGAGAAGTTTAAACATCAAGATTAGCACATTTTTGGTCTGAAATTAAACCGCGACCCACAACTTAGCGCTAAGGTTCTTGGACTGTCAATAATTGCAGATCCAGAGGTTTTTTCCATGGTATACTGGAAAGCAGTCAAACGTTGTGTTGTATGGATATGATGACTGACTTCTCAGAGTTTCCTGCAAACACGAGAGTCCTATTGTCTATTTTTATCCTTTCGTACTAAATACATTTCATATCCATTTCAAATCAGAAATCACTGAGCTCGATGTGTGAGATACTCAGTGAATCAAATTATTTAATTTTGTTTATAATTATTTTAAAAAGATATAGGGGCCTTTTTTTGTCATTTGAAGCTGGGATTTGCTTGAGCAGTTCCAGCTTCGAATGAATAAAAAATAATAGCAAAAAATGAGAAGGACAAGGGTAACTTCACATATGTTTCGTCCTGAATATATTCAATGTCAAATGTAGCAAAATTGTTTATGTTTATGACTATAAAAATAAAGGCTGTTATTACACGGGGTCGACAAAATGTAACTATAGTGAGAGTACCTAATCCAGATTTTTGACCTCATAAGTCCTTCATGCAACAAGTCAGGGGTTTTCAAATGGGATATAGTGGTACCAGATGAGTGATGAACCAAATGAGGTAAGAATACTTCGGCATGCTCATAACCATGCAAATTTACAGTGAAAGTTAAAGTTACATTCCGAGAACAAAGCTACCTTTAATTTGGAATATTGATTTTCAACGCATTAATTTTTCTGAAATATTCAAACTTTAGTACTTTGTCATTCTGCATGTAATAAAAAAGGATTCACAATGATTTGAAGATTGTTTAAAACCTTTGAATTTTTAATTTTGAATTACTTGGTGTTTTAAAAAAACAGTACTTGGGCTCGAAGGTACCCTTGGCAGTCGAGTATCAACTCTTCATCCGCCCCTGATAATCCATGTTAGATGATGATATTTACTGTTTTCTTGCGTATTATTGCTGGGCCTTTTCTTTCATGCATGATTGCTTTACATGGTCATCGATAAATCATGATGCAAAATGACATAAAAAAAGAGGAAGAAAAGAGGAAGTTAGTACATGACAAAGAAAGAAGGAGCCACAGCAAGAGCAAGTAGAGAAATAAGAAAAATGAACGCCATGATAGCCTGACTGTATTCTACAAAACGATATATATACGTTCTTACGTTTCGGGCTTGTGTAAATTCGATAAATTACAGTACCTTTGGTATATTCCATCTAAGTTACCCTAGAAATAATCAACGCAAATGCTATAATGTTTGTGTTACGTTGGTAAAAATTAAAAAAAATCAAGAACATAACAGTGCCAAGTGTTCAATATCGTTTGATTAGGAATCAGCTCGGGGGTAAATTAATTTTTGTCCATTGGCATGCATATTTGACAAATTACACACTGTTCCTAACAAGTTGAGTGATTGATTGATTGATTCATTATATTGACACATTACCTTTACCCATGTTTCACAGTCATAATACACCATATTACATACATTGTACCCAGTCCACGAGGCTTACAATATGGCCATATACACTACGCAACATGCTGTAACATGTCACGTAACACCCGCGTTACTGTGATGTTCACAATGTTGTGTGTTTACCATACATTATGTTACATGTTGCGCAACAAGTCACACAGCATGCGTGTTACAAAGCATGTTACATATTATATGGTGAATACGCAACATGTTGCGCAACATGGTATGTAAAATGTTGGGTAATTGTTTTAATGTGCAGCATGTTACAAAAGATAGAACCAGTCCTATTGTAAAATAACATGTTGCTCAACACAAAATATACGTACACTATATGCCATTTTGTAACATGTTGCGTATCATGTTACATAGTGTATGGAGCGTGTAACCTGTTGCGCAAACCGGTATTTCGTAACATGTTTTGTGCAGCATGTCAAATAGTGTATCGCCGCTTAGGGCAAGTTGTATGGTGCATGACACCCTAACTTCAGTCAGTATATATATATATTTTCAAATAATAAGCAGTTTTGTAAAATACGCTACACCGATAACGAACAATGCACTAAGATGCACCTTCACTGATAAAATACTTGACATAATAAAACAGATTTGTCTTCTAAATCAAAATCATAATCATATATATTATAGAATAGTAAATATAATTTATTTCTATAACATTCATAGAGGGAGAATTGACAAATAAAACCCCATCCTCTATCAAATTCGAATCACATACTAAACAGACTCTGAATACAACAGGCTTACAATAATACCGACCAGTTTATAATGCTAAATGATAATACACTGACACATAACTGAGCTTGTAAACATTTAATTAATTGATCTAATTGAATAATTATACATTTTAGGTCAAATATGAGGTTTAGTAAATAACATTGTTTTGAATGTACAGTAAACACGTACATGTAAGACGATGAAGATCCTTTGCCCTTATCTGCATATAATCTTTCAAACTTAAGCTATTGGTCTTTAGTATTTAACACACACCTTGATCATGGAACATATTTGACATATCTAATTAATGGAGCATATTTTAATAATCATTAAGTCACTTTATATAGACACTGTAGATGTACAGTGTTTTAGCCATGTTTTAAGATGCTATAGTACACGACGGCCTATATTATTAATGACCAGGCCTACATGCAAACATGGACTTAACAATAATAGTTGAAAGTCATGGCAAAAACATTTTTCAAAAGCGAAATTCTCTTGAAATATTTAAATATTAAGCGATGTTAATGCATCTGAAATGTGCGTTGATCAACTGTAAATCTGTATTTTGACCATACAACACTTGTGCAATTCTCATCTTGTAATGCATAATGGTAAGATACTAGGTTTTGACGTCAATACGCACGTTTGCACAGTATCTCAGCCAGTGTTGTCCAGCCCATGAGAGACGAGGTAGACAATGATGCCAATTATTGGGCAGTTTGTGGACTTAGGTGCCTGCCACGGGAGCTCTGATTGATGGTGCCCCATTATGTTCGTGACGCTTTGTTGTCCGAGCAATATCTCGTCGCGATCAGTTAACTAGCACAGATGGCTGAGTGGGTAGCATGCCGAAGCAAACCCCGATGCTGGATTGCTATGCTTCTGGTTTTGTTTCAGCAGCTCGCAGCGGGACTTGGTCGAACTGCGAGAAGAAGTAATTCTATACGGCTGGTATGGATATATCTACCTCTACTCACAGGTTGGACTTCCCACTCTTGAACAGTTATTGTTTTTTTAGCTTTCCATGACAGTGTAGTCGTACTGCGAGGAGAGTGCGTATCAAAATAAATCATGTCAGTTTTTGTTACGACACTGTTGAAATCTGGAGAACACCTATCACGTTCACTCTAAACAATATAGGTTCTTCAGAAGGAACCCTTCAGTAATATTACCATTCATCCCCAAGAGAACCCTTGTAGGGCTCTTCTGGGGTTGCATGGTAATAGTACTGAAGGGTTCTTTTTAAAGAACCTATATTGTTTAGAGTGTTCTTCTATGAAATTAGTGGTGACGGGCTGCCGGCTGCCTCCGCCTTGCCATTGTGGTACTGCATTTCACACAGTTCAAAGCTGGCATGTGATAATATGAGGCTTAAAAATATCAATTATCATTAGTACACAAAACTGCATTGTTAAATCTGACAAACACAGCCAAAAAGCAGTGGCTTTATTGTTTACTGTTCAAGTAAGCAGTTACTGCCCTTGAATTTTCAGAGCATAGCGCCTCTCTTAACCATGAGTACTGGGTCCTTTATTGCTCATAATCTGTAATCGATGTCTTAATAGAGAATGCATTATAAGAGGACTTCAAGACACGATAATTAAGGACAATGACCTTCATACTAAATCCTCGTGGGAACGGAAAATCGAGTGGTATGCACGAAAATGTTGGCTGTGTGGCTGGAAAACCATCGTATGGATCAACAGCATAAGAACACCAGAAAATGCCATATTATAATACAATACCCCATTTCTCTGTTTTATTGTTATGCTAAGGAGCGTGGGCCTATTAGTGGTATGTTTGCTGCTTGTATTCATTTTTTCACCATGAAAACAATCCCGTCACACATATCCTGTCATTACTATAAGTATGTTAAAAGCAGTTCATATCCTGGATTCAAAATACTATAATTATCGTGAAATGATAAGTTAGGATGTAAATTTAATTCCTCCTGAAATTTTTTTCAGAACACTGGTAATACACTTTTATAATTTAAAAGGCAACAAGTGAGAAAGTTAATTTTGGCCATCTTAGATTTGACCTCATCGTGGCCTTATCAAATTATAAAATGTTAGAATGCTACTTTTTGTTTGATAAAGTCATACATATGCGATGTACAGGTGTACAGAAAATAGACATTACACCTCAGTTAAGTTCAACAGTTAAAACGTTCATTTTCATCAAAAGTTATGTCAGGCATCCTGAATTTTACAGCTGTGTACAAAAATACATTTTCAAGAAATACATTTTCAAAACTCTCCTTTCTTCAAGCCCAGGGGGCTCTGTAAGCGCAAACAATTTAGCACAACCAGAAAACCCGGGCTATTTATGTTTGGGTTAGGCCCAAACATATTGAGTTTGAGCAATTCTCGCTACTTTTTTTCTTCTGATTCAAATTTCATAGTGCTATTTCTCCCTGAGTTTTCATCCAGTCAACTTCAAACCTTGGTACAATGATCCGTATGTATTAATGTTTCATGCTATGACTTTTTTAAGAAATAGGGATAGTTTAACTGGATCAAATCAGGATTTTGGTGTCATTAAAAAAGGTATAAATCCAAAAAGAGGTATCTCTATTAAATGTGGGATTGTCATTTTAGCTTTTCAGTTTTCTTCCATTTTCAGAGGCTGATCATTCCTCGAGTTTTTAATATTTGTTAAATCACTTTTTTTTGTACCATAATTACACTATCGCGTTAGCCACATGTTTGTATGATATGTTTTCCTATTAAAAATTCTGTACTAATTGCATTTGAAGGCGAGTTTAAAAAAAAAAATTGTCATGTGAATGGTGGGTGAAAGCATTACATGTCGGCTGATATCCATTTGTTGCATAAATAGAGGCAGGCTGAAATGCGAGCAGTGTGTCCAGACTGAGTAGCCCTATTAACCCTTCAAATGCTAGATTTGATAATTACATTGAATTTGCCTAATGATGTTTCAATGCAGGTAGACGGATGCCCACCATTGAACCATGTTCACAATAGTCAGTATAATCTTTATGTGCTAGATTTGGTAATTAAAATAACAATTGTAATCCCAGCAAACGTTTATCCGATGTTGTTTTAATGTTGGGCCAGCGTCTTATACAGTGATACAACATTTAGCCAGCAAAGATACAAGTCAATGTGTTGACTGGGGGCCCTCTGAATGTGTTTCCATTTGACAAACAAATATTAGTGTACTTAAGTGTACTTAAAAGTTCAAAAGCTCAATGGGGAATTCTCATCCATAAAATTTTAAGTCTGAATTCTGAAGTCGAAAATTACAATTCAAATATGGCTGCCAAAAAACCCATTAACAAAATTCCAATCAATCTGTCATAATAAAAATAACGCAACAAAATTCAAAATAGACGCCACAAAACTCCTAAAACCTAGTCCAAACATTAATGTAACTTGAAAAGTCACAATTCCCCTCCAGTTTAATATGTTACCCCTCAGCATATTAGTGACATATTCTGAAGAAATCAGCTTAGTGTAATTTTTTATATCGGTTAGGGCCAAACATACATATTAATGCATAGTGCTTAGTATTTTGGTTATAATGACCTATCAGATAAAAAACTGGATTATTTTGGTAATCCAAATTTCTAATGGGGGGAGGCACAACCTGGAAAGCCCCTATAGATTAAGCCTGGTTGATATGTTTTATTGAACATTAAAACAATATGTGCTTCAAAATAATACTAATTTTTAGGAAGCCTAATCATAATAATAACGTTATTGGCTGAAACGTTTTTCTCTGAATTATTAATGGTGAGGGTCGGTTTTTGCTTTGTGAAATGGCATTTTACCCATTTTTATTATACACAAGTCAAAGCTGTTCCATGGGTTGGATGGGTTGTGTAGTGATGCTGGCATGTGGTAATCTGAGACTTAAAGATATATAAATTGAATATATCAATTGAAAAACGTATGACATTGTGCTTTATGCGCTCCGTTACTGTTTTTGGGATACGAAATTGATATCGACATCAAGACCACAAGTAGATCCTATGCGAAACGTCCTTCTCAGGTCTAACGTGCCAACCCAAAAAGAAGGAAATACTTAATTAATCAGTAGTTACTGTCCTTCGGCTTTGCAGAGCTGAGCTTTTCTGATAACCATGAGAAAGTATTAGGTCCTAATCATGTTAATAACTCATAATGCAATCGATGTCTTAATCATGGTAATAGAGAGTGTATTGTAAGAGGACTTCAGGACACGATAATTAGCCTAAGGACAATGACCTTCATACTAAATCCTTGTGATGGGGACGGAAAGCGAGTGGTGCGCACGAAAAGGTCGACGGGGTTTAGCAGAAATTCAAAAGATCGTATGAGCCATCTGCAACGGGCAGCTGAATGCTGTTAAATATTTTTTTGGTACAATTTAATTAGCAGGAGCATATATATAACAGTAGGCCTGGTGTAGTGGCTAACGCTGCCGTCTGTCACGCCGTATCTTTCGGGCTCGTCGGCTCCTGTGTTCAGGTTTCAAAGAAACAAAATGTTTCTTTGCAGTTTACTTGTGGAGATTCAGTATTGTGGGTAGCATAATTTAGTGATTAATATTTTAAGGTGTACGTTTGTCAATGTGCAAATTCTGTAAACTATACTAACATTTTTAGACTTTACCAAGGGACGTTTTTCTGACTTCTGACTATCATTGCAGCTGGCTGGAGCTGCTTCAAACTGCAAATGTGACTATTCCCATCACACCCCGTTTGTTAGCAGACCCATGCCTTTAACAGCCACACTACTGACCAAAGACTGTTTATTGCTGGGCCAACATCCTCGACGTTGCCACAGCAGTAAACAATCGTTGGGCCAACGTCTAATGGCTGCCCTACATGACCTTGTGATGTGTATGTACAGACTATTGGATGTATAGACACACCTGTATTGCATGCTGCGGCACGTGCCTTTTGTGTACCCTTTCGGAAACTAGGTTACTGAGTGGTTCCTCGCTTCAGAATCTAGATCACTGAGTGGTGCCTCATAGAATGGATGGAGAAATTTAGTGCAGCAGTTTCATTCTCATCACAGTGGTTTCACGTTGCGTATCAGGCGCACAATTAAATAACTGTTAAAGACAGTTGTAGGTGCGAGTGTTAAAGTCCCACTCATACCTACAACTATAATGTTTTCAACATTTTTCTCTTCAACCAGTAATACACCGACATAACTTCATCCATGATCTCCTTCGGCAGCCACAAGGTATGTGGTTCAACGTAAAATATCTCCACCTTTCATATGCTCTCCACAGCATACTATACCATCACCATGACTTCGTCAAGACATCACTACGACATCGTCAAGACACCAGCATTATACCCCGACGCATTCCTGATATTTGTCTGTCGCACACCGAACGAAGGATCGCGAGCCATCATCGATTCTAAAAATACATCGTTAACTGTTAGCCGATGTAGCGCACATTAATCCCTTAATCGTCCCCTATGCATCATCGAATAATCTGCGAAAAAAATAAGGAAATAATGAATTCTACTAATATTCCTGATAACTGTCAGGATCTTGAAAATATCTAATCTATTGTAGTAAAGAATTTTGTGATAATCATCAAAAGTCGTCAAGTCACAATTAATACACCTGGCAGGGAGTTAGGTCCCGTGTAAAATTATCAACTTTGAAAATAAAACTATTTCAAGAATCCAACACCCGGAATATGATTAAGTAACAATTAGGGGATGCCGGGGCTAACTGAGACACTTTTATCATTTTTCGCCCTGGAGCAGACGATGATAAAGTTGGAGATTCAAAGCAATCATTCAACCTAGGTAGAATATTTGTTATTGTCACAAGGGCCTTTATTAAATGACAACTACAATTTTTAAGAATCAAAAGTGTGTCCCAGCTTGCCCCGTATACGGGGCTAAGTAGGACAAGGCCAGGGGCTAACTCGGACACTCCTAAAATTTCAGCAATGTCGGATCTACGGAGAATAAACAAGATACACTTCCTCTTGTGATTCCAAAGAGTTCGATGGAGGCGAGCTATGAATAAACATATATATAATATGCCTTTTAAAATGTTTAAACACGAAGGTTTAAACTGCAATTAATGCGAAGCATAACAGCTGAACCCCGATGCACTAAAGGCCTAATGTGTTATACTAAGTAACAACCACATTGTGTCCATACCCAACACACACAATTTAAAGTAGGCCTAACAAATGTTCATTGAGTTGGGCAAACATATATTTTGGTCACATGTCAGTACCCACAGGGGTTAAGTGGGACACAATGTTCTATAACAACTGGGGCTAACTGGGACACACCAAGGCCCCGCCAGAATTGTCCCAGTTAGCCCGGTGTTGACCTCCCACATAAAAAATGTCCTGGTATGTGGCCATGATACCCCATCGTGAATCTGATAATAATTGTAATTAATGTAGTAAATAGGAGTCTTTTAGTGATATGTTTCAGCATAATACAACTATAGTAGTATAAGTTTTATAAGATTTGAGACGTGAAAAATTACTTTGGAGGCAGAGAAATACATTTAGTCTTACCTGTTTACACAGATCTGCCAGTTCCACTGGGATTGTAGTTCAAGTGGAGGGGGAGTATCCCTCCTTTCTTGAAAACGAGGCCACTGATATTCTCATATTATGGAATTTCCTGCTAGAGGCCTGTCCCAGCTCCGTGTCCCAGTTAGCCCCGGTCCCCCCTACTAATAAATTTGGATAATATTCATATACTTCATATCATCTGAATCCACATGATCCGGGTAGCCGTATTAGGCCATATTCAATGTACTTAGCCCTGATCGAGTTTTTATGCATGAATTTTACCAAATACAAAACGTTTGATATATGCAATTTAAATTCTAGAATCAATTCACAAGTATGTGTAAACACAAAGTGTAAATAACATAAAATACTGGTTTTTATCATACTGCCGTGCTAAGCCAAAAGACATGCAAAGTAAGCAGATACTGCCTTTTGGTTTGCAGTATATAGTAATAGGTCTATCGATATACTCACCCTGATATATGTTTTTTATTTTAACCCATTTTTTTTTATAAAAAAACCGGGCATAACAATATAACCATCGGTGAGATAAAATATAAAATGATAACGCTGCCAAATAATAGGCGAAAAGTATATAAAATGCTGCCAGGTGTGATTTTGCATTATGTTAATGTTAAGTCCACCATCCCATTATTTTACCATTCTTAGACACCCCTACGATTCAAGTAATAGGGAATTATTCAGATTTGAAAAAATAGAGTTCCATGATGTTTAAATTTTGTTGATTTATGTCACGATTTATCCTTAATCCTTTTACTACTGGAGTACTGGCGCAGCGCCGGTATAAAGAGCCTCGCCGCTGTGAGTATAACTACCAGCGCTGCACCGTTATAACTCTCTGGTTCATTTGTGTAATGGTGCGGCGTCTGTAATCGCCAGGAAAGGTACCCAACCAGCACTAGTGAGGTGGCTTAGGGACAAATTTCACCGATATATTTACAGGCTGGACAAAAGTGTCAAATTTGGCATGCTGCTAGATAAATTAATATACTTGAAAAATGATCCTTGCTCCAAACAATTTGCCCATTATTTGACCCTAAAATCGTCAAAAATCCAACATGGTTTATGATTATTAAAACTATACTGTATATTTATTCACAGAAAACAGACACTTATTCGAAAATATGTAGTTTATTCAAGCAGTAAATCATTAAAAATTTAGTGAAAATCAAAATGGAAATTATCCTAGATTGACATAGGTCTACTCTGTAACATTTTCTGAGTAGGTTCATATCATGCTTTATCATTACAGGTGTATCTGCTTTCACCATAAGGAGAGGTAGTAGGGATACATTACCCTCGCACATAAAGTATCACCCTCAGATGACCAGTAGGCGATGCTCATCTTCTCAGATGAGAGCAGATTCGATATGTCAATCACGATGAGCGTGTTAAAGTGTGGTTTACCTGCATGGTGAAAGGTTCTTCCCAGAGTGCCTGTCTCAAACCAAGAAAAACACCACCCACTCCGTCATAGTGTGGGGATGCATCGGTTAGGGTGACACTTTAAGTGCAAGGGTAGTGTATACTGGTAAGTGGATAGCCGTGTTTCAGGCGACTCGCTCCGCTTACCGCCGTGTTGCCTTGGTCAGGATCCCAGGCAACGATTAAGAAATATTTTAGTTTTGAACTATTTGAATATGTTCAGGGAAATCATTACTGATAGTGGGTGTTAAGTATACTTAAATAATATAAACACATACGATTATATGGTTAAAATCGACTCGGAATTGTCCACAGCAACGCATTTAAGTGATAGGCCTAATCGCTGACTTTCAACAGCTCCACCATTTTGTTTCTCCCTCCTGTTTGAAATGGGGAATTCCCTTTTGTTGGGGCGCTGAGAAACACGGAACAGAACACGAAAATCACAACTAGGCCTATATTAGAAAAAAAAACACACGACAAAAGTATACCTGTAGGCCTACCTATACTGGGCTATGGCTACTCTCCTCATTTTTAAGACGCATTGGCTTGCCTTTTAATAATAACTGATCAATTGAGCTTATTTAATTATGTATTCATTGAAAATAAATCTCCACTGACAATAAATTCAGCTGAGCAATACTTTGGTCGAATAAATCACTTACACAGTAGGCCAATGACACGTAGGCCCACTGAGTGCTTTCAAGGGGCGGTTGGTCGTCTACGACGCTGACCCAACATTGAAACAACATTGGGCCAACGTTTTGTGTAATTGATACCGGTATTTCTGTAGTCAAGTAGTTTTGACGAAATGCAAGAGGCCTTGTGTGCTACACATCAAAATAATTATTGTTTGAATTTAGTCTTACACTTACATCCTTGAATTAGAACATGTGATAGGTTAAGGTCTATACATAGGCTGTTTCAAAAATAGAAAAATAACGTATTATTTTGCAAGATATAATAGGGGCCTACTACATATAGCCTGAGTAAACAATTTGCATTAAGGAATACCAGAACTAATAAAGGAATCAAACGATGATATAATAGAGCATACAAAATCAGACAATGAGAAAGCACACTATAATCCAATTTCTGCAGTGTTTTCTCCAAAAGAAAGAGCACAGAGGCCCACTACCAGATATTGTGAAGAAACAAATAGAACATATAATGCACACATCCGCATCCATGAAAACAAAATAGGAAAACTACTAAGTCAATTCAAAATAAGCAAGCAATGTGGACCGGATGGATTGCATCCATAGTGGCCATACTTTTTGAAAACCCTACACCAAGAGCTAAAAACGCCCTTAAATATAATTTGCAATGACACATTGGAAACAGGAGAACTACCCGGTAGATGAGAGAAGGCCCATATAAATGACATATATAAAAAAAATAAAAAGATAATCCACTGAACTACTTTCTTAATCTTAACTAGCATAATCTACAATACAATGGAGAAACCACGAAGGTTAAAAAGAGAAGTGAAATAATAAGCCATATGAGGAAGAATAAACCATTCAGTAAACAACAATATGGCTTAATTGACAAACGATCAATGACAGTACAACTCTTAAAAATAATAGATGACTAGAAATCTTCAGTTGAGCAAGGATACAAAATAAATGCCGTATACCTGAACTTTATGAAGGCCTTCGACCAAGTTCCGCATAAAAGATTAATGCACAAAATCAAATCATATGGCATAGACGAGTAAACTGTAAAGTGGATTGAAAACTTTCTAGAAAATAGAAAACAAAAACTAATAATAAACGGTGCTCCATCGGTATGGAGTAACGTAACCAGTGGAATTCCACAGGTCAGTGTATTGGGCCCGATCCCGTTTGTGCTATACATAAATGATCTCCCAGAAGGAATGGAGTCGGAGATCTTCCTATTTGCAGACGACACAAAGGTATATCATGAAATAAAGAAAATCACAGACAGGAAAACATTACAAAGAGATCTTGATCGCCAACAAAAATGCAGCGATAAGTGGCTATTAAAACTCGACCCAGATATATGTAAGGCTCTACGAGTGAATAAGAAAATGGAGGAACCATAGATTTCTCGTTATCCCCGAACAAAAAAACACCCTCTTGCGGAAGCAACAACAGAAAAGGCTATAAACACCCTCTTATGGAAGCACAAACGGAAAAGGATATAGGAGTTACTTTTGATGGCCAACTGTCATTTGACGAACACATAAACTCAAAAGTAAAAACAGCAAACATCATAGCAGGAGTAATCAGGAGATCCTACAAGTTTGCATCAGTAAAAACGTTGAAACATTTACAAAAAAACATATAGATCTAATAAAAGGAGTGTGGAGAAGTACAGCAAAATACCTGCCGGGGAAACCTTCCTCATGATGCCTGTCTTGTGTGTCGTCTGTCTGTTTCATTTTTTTGACTAGCGCTATTACTATGATTGAACACTGCTTTATAATCCAAGGACAATACATGTATATGTTTACACACATATAATGCACCACATCCATTATTATTATAAATTATTAATATTACTTCCAATAAATGTTGAAAGAATATTCCATTATGTGGAATCAGTTGTGCAAACAAAACAAAACATCACAGTGGATGAACTACAGAGTAAATAACACAATTTTAGTTATGAATTAAGGAAGTCACAACTTGTAGATATTGATTAGAACGTGTAGCAAAAGAGAGTTGGTGAGCTGTATGGAGTTGGGGTTAAGCAGTAAACAGTATGTTGCTAAACAGTGGAATCACAATAAACTGGGTATTAGCAAGCTCCCGGATAGGGTCCGCATGCGATGTCTGCGACCCACTGACTACATCCATCCCACTGATGGACCACTGGCGGTCCGCTAGCAGCTTAAGCTTGTTTACCACAATGGTATCCACTGTCATGTAGGCCTACATCATAGGTTGCGAGGTTGTCCAAAGGCAATGTTGACTGGGTCGCCAGTGGCCTGTCAGACATCGGCTATGTATACATACATGGGAAATCTAAGCAGCCACATACCTTCCCTTGACCAAATAACCTATACAAGCATGTTTTATGTAACTTACCAGCTAACACGTAACGTTACTGCAACGTTGCAGATATGTTGTCTTTTGGTTACAAATTAACGTTGCGAAATAACGTTGGTGCAACGTTGTAGTGACGTTTTCACCTTGGTGAGAAATTTAATTATCAATATTAATTCTAATCATAATCATAAGACATAGGCTAATAGAGGATTTTTTTGCAATTAAGAGCGAAAACTACCACCAAAAGCCTTTAGGAACCAAAACCAATTATACTTGCCGGCCAAACGTTGTCACAATGTTACTGCAACGTTGCAGAATATGGTGTGGTTTGTTTAAAAAATCACGCTGCAAAATAACGTCGGTGCAACGTTGTAGTGACGTGCAAAAATTGGTGTGGTTTGGTTAAAAATTACCATTGTGAAATAACCTTGGTACAAAGTTGTGGTAATGTTTTCATCTGAGTGAGAAATTTTATCATCAATATTAATCCTAATCTTAAAACGTCCAGGCTGATGAGGACTATAAAACAAAGTCAGGTCTACTTCATCATTTGGTATGTTTAATACAACCGGTTTCGGCGATTAGCCTTCATGAGGTACAGAGTGTGTGAACAAACATTCAATGCCTCTATTTATACCCTTTTATTAGGCCGGAAATATTGAGTTTCAGCATTTCTAGGACCGTTTCTTGGCAACCAAATATTGTGTCGTCACACATTCTTGTCATTGGTAAGCTCTTTTCAAATTTTTTAAACAGTGGATTGACCCGTTTTGTAGAGGCCAATCAAAGAATAGGTCAAATAACAGGTTTTAGATCTGGCTTCTCAACAACGTATGACTTGTTTGCTTTAAAATCTTTAATTGATTGTATTTAAGTAAACAAAAAAAAATATATTGTTGTTATATCGATTTTAGCAAGGCCTTTGAAACAATCAGTAGGTCTGAGCTATGGCAAAAACTATTAAATGTAACATTTCGGGAAATATTTTCCGAGTTGTATATAATATGTATAAATCAGCTAAATCATTTGTAGCCATAAATGGTTTATTGACTGAAAATTTTTCATGTCTCATCGGGGTTCGACAGGGTGAAAACCTGTCTCCTCTTTTATTTTCACTTTATTCAAATGATTTGCAACAGTTTTTGCAACAAGCGCACATGGGTTTAAAAGAAATACGCGATTTAGCAACACAAGCTCTTGATAATAATCTTTGTGCTCTTTTGAAATTATATATTTTACTGTATGCAGATGACACTGTCCTATTGGCCGAATCGCCAAAAGATTTATAAAACTCGATCAATCTGATGGAGGAATACTGTCATTCGTCCTGATGATAGCTGATGTCTCTTCATAGAATTATCCTGTGTGTCGATAGAAAGTGCTGCTAATGTCAGGACTATTGGTATCGTCTACAAAGGCTATATATCATATCGTTATAATGACCTGGTGACAATCCTCACCCAGTCAACAAACGTATCCCTCTCCTGTCCGTGCTCAGCTTGAAGTATGCAGTATATCATCACTCCAGTCCAGTGGTCCACCAGTGGCTATGAGCGGCAGAAAAGCTACTGGTGAACCACCATGCAGCGACACGAAGAAGGTGGCAATTGGGAGATTGGATTTGCCACTGATGGACCACCGTTGGTCCACCACCCGCACAACAATGTTGCTAGGACATCTGTGTGGTGGGCCACCACTGGCAACCGTCGGCATTCGGTGGTGGGCCACCGGTGCCGGTGGCCCACCATTACGTTGCTGTCTGGATAGCTGCTGCTGGTGGACCATCTGCTGGCTGCGCTCCTGTAGACAAGCCCAGAGAACCTACGCTGCCTCGGATATATGTTTGTATGATCTGGCTCTGGATGTAGGGTGGACTGAGAAAGAAAAGTTGAGGAAGGCAGGAGAAGCTGTCGAAGTGCCAACATGGTAAATGCGTGGTGAGCACTTGGTCCTAGCTGGTTGGACATAGTAAGAACGTAGTAAACACGTAGTAAGAAAGTGACCATGTCTGTGTTAAGGAACTAGCAGGGACCTGTAAGACGCAGTGTAAACGTGACATAGACGTAGTAATGTTGCTGTAAGAACGCTGATGGGACATGGTGAGAACTTGAAGTATGTGTATTTTAAATTAAGACCACGTTCAATCAAATTGTATATATTTTTCGTAGAAGTGGTGTGAATGTGGCCTGGTGTGACGGGGGCATAATGAAGATGGCTTCCCTTTCTTATAAAAAATTCAAAACTGTGTTGCATGGATCATAACTAGTGATTTAAAATTTGACTTCGAAAGCACGAATATTGTCAATCGTTCAGTATAAAACAGCAAATATATTACTTGTATGCCTGTTCATCGTGAAATCACCCAATTTTTCCCGATTAGAGGCCTATCACAGATGACTTTAAATTGACAAGTAAGATTTTGTGCATGCCCACCAGATCATCCTCAGCCACCTCTTTCTTTCCTAAGCTAAACAATGTTATCCATATATTGGACTATGTTTGACAGTTTAAGAAAATTGTATGTAAGTAATTACATATAAAACTTGGATTGACTTTTGTTTTAGATTTAGAAAACATCTTTGCAGAGTCATGTGTACACAAAAATATTTTACATGACAGATCTTTCTACTGGTCGTAGATATTTATACTAGAAAAATGAGTGGGCACAGAATTATAACCTCTGGGGTCTGTCCTGGGCTCAAGACACTGTACAGTGTACATCTGACCAGGCCAGTCAACCCATGTCATTATTGTCATTTGATAACACTCACAATTCACCCTCATATGAATGATGTGTCAAATTTACTCATACATCACCATGATATCACATATGATTACTTAACTTGAATAGCATGACGAGCTCGCCGTGATATCTGTCACAGCGATATCTCCTATATACATTACAAATATCTCACACTCAAATATCACATTCTAAGTTTATATATCGACATTACTCTGGTATCCAAATATATCATGATGCATGATGTCAATAGGACATCACAACGTCCGAGTATATGCGACATGATTGGGCCAATACTTGCCTTATACCATCAGCTATGGCCATTCAAATATGTTATTCACCTGTTATAACTATTTCTTAAATTTAATGTCCCAATACGCCATACAGCATCACTCCAGCGGTCCACCAGTATCTATGAGCGCCAAAAATCCACTGGTGGACCACCAGCGACATTCAGGCAGCAATCGGAGTGTGGCATTTGCCACTGATGGACCACAGGTGGTCCAACACTGGCAAACAATGTAGCTAATAGGCCACCGACTATCAGTAGGACATCCGTGTGGTGAGCCACTGAAGGCAGGCGGGCCCACCATTACGTTGCTGTCTGGGAAAGGGCCAATACTAAAATAGATAATACTACCACATACAGGGTTGTAGTGCTCTCATAACACTGACTTGTCCATGTGTGAATAATGTAACACTGGTAATAAAGCGACTCAATCAGGCTGAAATCATAAAAAAAATCGGTGATTTTATTTTGGCTTCTTAATATGACCATATAATGTAACATGTATATCCATAGACAATAACTGCAAAAGTTTTTTTAATTTTTGTGCTGCGCATTTACCAGTTAGGCTAGATATTGAGACGAAATTCCTAAGAAATTCCTAAGAATAAGAAATCGTGAATTTCAAAACATTTGCAGCTCTAGTCTATGGACATGTTTACAGCATATGGTCATATTAAGAAGCCAAAATAAAATCGTCGATCATGTGTTATTCACTGTCTGTGCGTGGGCCAAGATGTAACCTACTACTACCAGTCCATATCAAGCCACCAGCAGTGCTTCTAGATATAAGCGTACAACACTGTACACCCTGGTGACCTCATTTTAGGCATAAAGGGTCTAGTAGCCGATAAACTGTGAACCCACTGATTACCTACCTCTAGTTTCTGTTGAGCAGAGATGCAAAGGTATATAGCCTGACAGGCAGACTTATCTAGCAGATAGACCAGATCGATAAACTAACATAGGCTTACAGCAAGCTTCTATCACACAGTAATTGACATCTTCATGTAGTTACCAATTTCGCTTCACAGTGATGTCACAGATATTAAATTGTTGATCAAAGCCCAATAGCAGTGAGCTTTTTCATAAAAATAGCAAGGTTGACAGTATTAAAGGCTTTTCGAAGGTCCAACAACACATGCTGTCCATATTCTCGATCATGTTACAATTTTGAACTTTTATTATGATTGATCACTTTGCTAGGTTTCGATTAACAAAAAATACAATTTTAAACCCATAAAAGCTTTGTATAAATAAAGATGGGAAAACTTCTAATATAAAACGTGGTTCTAAGGTATGCTTTAATGTTATTTTCATTTTCTTCACCTCTCGCCCTGTGGAAAATAGTCTCACTAGGCCCTATTATTTTGATGTTAGCTTGATGCGTATCGAGCGTCTTTATAAATTGGCGTCTTAAGATCGTTGACAAATTAATTGACGGTGTTGTGTGTAGGTTTTCAGGGGGAGGGCCAGATTAGATGAACTTGGTCTATGCAAACAATAACACCACCCTTTGATGAGGCCCACCTAGCATAAAATTTAATCAGATAATTCAGTCCATCTTTTGCATTTCAGTGATGTAGTTCAGCTGGTGATTTATCCATCAAAATCGTCCAAAACACTGCCTATGGGGTACTGTCTGCTGAACAAATTGTGATAGGCTGATAAAGGTAGCTGAACCTAGTATGTCACTGTGTCTAGAAATATTATCGATATCTTGGGTTTATTCAGCCAAAGTCAGCCTGCAAAAAAGAAAATTATGATGAGCAAAAAGCTTTATGACCTTACACATAATATACTATGTGTGGACATACTGTTACATTACTGTGTAAAATAGAAATATATAAACCCCCTATAGAATTATTGTTGGCATTTAAGTTATAAACCAGCTAACATACAACGTTTGACGTTGTACAGAGAATTTAGTTTCATTGAGTCAAACATAATGTTGTATTGATGTTGCAACAACTTTTTCTGTTTGTTGGTGACAAACGTTTCAGTCAAGTATTCATCAGCGTTGTGTACACGTGTCTAACCTTCACGAAATTGCCATGACCCAGGAAAAACGTGCACATGCCATACACGGAGTATCCTTTTACATGTTCTCTTTTAAATTCTGTGATAGGCCTAATTGAAGGTTGTAGTATCGTTGCGTCTAAAGGGAAGTTTTATACTGGTTCCGACCATGTTATTAACAACAAAGTTTTAACACGTTAATGCAACGTATTTCCTCTACAAAAAAATGAAATGAAATGAATCGGGCTTTAGGCCACCTTTGTGCACATATAGGCTAAACTGGGCCAGGAGAACATCCTGAGGACGGTGAGATGATTGAGATGACACTGTCCTCCAGACACAGGATTCGAAATTCGGGCCCTGGCGGTCTGCTGCCGAGCACGCTACCTCTCGGTCACGGAGGCTCCCCACAATACTAACTTTCACACGTGGATGGGGAAGAAACAATTTTGTTTTTTTCAAACCGTTTAGACCGGGAACCGAGCCCCGGACTCTGGCGTGAAAGGCAGCGGTGCTAACCACTACCCTAGGGCCCCCGCCCATTTCCTCTACAAGTGCCGGTAGCGTTCATGAAAATTTGAATGACTTCTGGAAAGATTGTGCATGCAATACAATAATTGGCTAATACATTTCTTGTGCATTTATCATGTTAATGGGATATTAAAATTAGTTTTTTTTTATACAGTAATGTTGTACTAAGGTTGAGGTTTCTTTGTGTCTGATATAACGTTGCATGAAGGTTGCACCAACGTTGTTAATGATGTAGCTTCTACACATATACTAAACTTTTCTAGCAACATTGTATATATTTATGCAACGGTTTTGTAATTTTCATGACCCCGATAAAAGCTGTGTTTCGTTAATGAAGTCTGAATTGTCTAATACTCAAATTTCTACCAAGGTTGTAGTCTTGATGGATCTACACTTTAAGTTGTACACACATTGTGACAACGTTATTAACAACTTAATTTCCCCCTTTTTCTGTGATGTCTTTTGGGGACATTGTAGCCTATAGGCATGCCTATGCAATGTTGCCAGAGTCTGGAAAAGATTCCACATGCGATCCCACACTTTGGGAGAGAAACACAGCTCAAACCCCCTTTCCGGTATCTTGGACCCGCCCCTGCGTAGTCATTCCTATAATAACAATATAACTACATAATAGATTGTGGCTTGCGATTCATCACGATCAGATAGGCTCTAGGCCTACATGATGCTGTATGTTGCCAATAACTTCATATCAAGTTCTTGATGTAGCCTATACTGACACGTATAATATAGCGAATCGTACATGTATATTAAATGAGCGAGGTCTACATCTTCCATGGCACATTTTAAATTTTTCTTCATATTTATGATATATAGATATTCTAAGTCGTTCTAGAATATTATATTAAAATTATGGACAGTGACATGAAACTTGTTGTAGGGCTTAACTGGTAGGCCTACTTGATTAGTGCCACGTCCAGTGTGAATAGACTACATTATGAGTTGTATCCATAGCAAGCTTAAAATTAAGTCGTCTGTGGCCATATTTCAAATTCACAAGGAATATTTTAATCAAATAATTATTAGATAGGATCAAACAACACTCTAATTAGGCCTACGAACTAAAACCCCACGGAAATAGACGACTATAGTGGTATTTGTTGTAATGCGTTGGCATGCGTCTTTCAAAATACCCGGAACCGAAACTCTTGCTCTATTCTCACTGATCACCCCTCCCCTCATTTGAACGATAACGATGCCAGCTGAGATCGATGGTTTTAGAGGGACAGATTGAATAAATAAATGAGTAAATATAAACATACCTGTTGACGCTAGCAACCTCCAAATATGCCCGAAAACAGGTAAATCATATATTCTTCATGATCGGTAATGTGTAATGTCGCGCAGTTGATATTATCAGGTCAAATCAGACCTTTTCTCTTAATCGCCTGCGAGATCTGAGACACCAGGACAGCGCCGTAAGGCCGATCAGCGCTAGTAAGTGGATTGATTTGTTCAGATTGCATTGTGACGTGATATGTATGTAGCCATTATGATGGCATTGTATTGTCCTGTTCCAAGACTTGTACGGATCTGCTGAACAGATATATTAACAGCTTTCATGTACACGACAGGAACACATGATCCTGACAACAACGAAGGTTTTATGTTTTTTTGTACCATTTCAAACTCAGATTGTTTTTCATATATGCCAGAATTTTCATTAGTTGGTTGCTTGATTATGCTGATACCGGTTTCATGGAACGAACCATGGGCTGCTGTTGATGATGGGTTGTGATACAAATTGTCTTTGATTATCTGATTACTATGAGGGATTTATATTGGTCTTGACAATCAGAAGAGAAATTACCAGGAAATTCAACTTGTTTGTTGAATATCTCCTCTCTGCAAAAAGGAAAGCCTCTTCTTCGTAATCGCGGTGCTAAGTGTCGCCTTTAGCATATTCAGAACTCCTTCAGCGAAAATAAAAACTACCACTTACCACCAGACTGCTCATGTAAACAAGAGAAAGCAAATTGTGCTAACATTGTCTCCCTTAGGAGTATCCTAATGACATTCACATTTTTATCGCTTTCACTGTTCTTCCTTTATATGAAGGTCAGATAGTTTTAACAAAAATACATTGTCTGTTAGAGACAAAGGCTCTAGCTTTCGCTTTCTCAATGTCTACATGTGAATTGTCATTCTGGTTTAAGACAAACAAGCGATACCTTTCCATAAATTGTCAAGTTAAAACATCCGTCGTATTTCGCACCAGATGCAACTAGATCACCAAAAGCCAATGGTACTATCATATCTGTATCCTGCATCTAGGATGGCAATTTTCTTAACGAGGCTTTAGCTGATTAAGTGCTATAATCATAAAGTTTATCATAACTTACTCTCTGACAAAAATTCATATACATCGATTTATTGTCTAGTTGAAGATTGGGCATCGTCTACCTCCTGCCTTTGTTTTTGTCCTTTTCTCTCTCTGTCTAACTTGAACATTTGATGTAAAAAATGATGCCATTTCGCCATATCTTTCAGCATTTTGGTTTTAACTCTTCTCGTATATGTATATCACATACATCAAATGGTAACTTACTTGTTTTCTGGAAATCGTGAGCATTCTTAATAAATTAACAATACAATTTTAAAACATCATATTTTTTTCATTTGAGGGCATGGCAGCTGTACGGTGATAACACCCTCGACAGATTATACACGCATCCCAGTCGACCTTTATTTTCGAGGGGGGGGGGGGGGGTGAAAAAATCACACGGCCAAAAATATACACAAAACATGGTGTTTGCGTACGATTTTATTCACCCCCTTGAAAATGCATGCATGGGCTGAAAGCACTAATTGCAAAATAAAGTAATAATTTTATCATTTATTAGATTCGATTGTTTTAGCCGTTTAGTCCATTGCAGAGTTCATCCACGATTACTTAGCATAGAGGAGTAACACCAGTTGCAGAATAAATGTTAAGGTTGAAAAATAGAAGGAAAAAAACTTTTTTTTATATCTAACCCCTTATCTGTTTATCAAGCTCCGCGCATGTGAGTTTTCCTCGGCGGGAGATAAAACCAATGTCAGACGTTAGTACGTATGTGTGCCGACCATTCCCATGCCCCATTGTTGATTTCTATGTCCCACCAATTTCCCACATCAAATTATGTAAACACATGTGTCTCACATCTTCAAAATCAGGTGGATAAACTTTAAACATATATTATCTCGTATAAAAATGTATTTTTTATGTAAATAAGCATATTTGCATTATAGGCAGGCTTTAGTTTTGGTTTAAATCATTTATATTTAAACCACCTATAGTCAGACAAGGTGTAATGCACCTAATATTATGCAAACAATCGTGGACCAAATTGAATAAATGAGGACAAAAAAAAGCTTTTGTGAAAGAGTGATGACTAAATATTCAAGTGGGAAGGGGAGTGAATAAATTCGCACGCCAGCGTGACAGTTTGTGTGTATTTTTTCACGTGTGATTGTTTTCACTAATAAATAATGACCTATTAAATATAACACTTCACCAGATGTGTGTTTTCATGAAAAGTGAGCTGCGGGTTATTCATAGTCAGTTGTTTGTCTTAATTTTGCATTTTGTAACGCAATCTTTAATGAGTATAACAAATTATGTATTTTTTTTAAATTCGTGTTTAATTCAGCTATCATGAAGATACTTTCCTTCACCTGATTATAGTGCAATAAACATGTATGCTACTCTACATGTTGAGATCAGACATTGCATAAGGTAGCTACTAGCCCCATATATATATATATATGCATATAATTTACTGAAATGTTACTGTTTCTTAGTTGCATACAGCTAGAACATAATTACTGTATATGCTTACATGTGATTAAAAAAAATGAAATGGACATAGCTAAAAAGCTAATCCGTTTGGACTTGCAAGCGTTAACCCTTAACCGCCAAACTATTCAATTTGAATTTTCACCCACTTGAAGTTGTGTCTCGCTGACGCGATCCACAGCTTCAAGTGAGTGAAAATTATTCAGATTTGCCAAAATGGAGGTCAACTCTTTTCAAATCTTGCTGGTTGATGTCACAGTTGATCTTTACCATATTTAAAATGTGTTACTTAATGTCCCAATAAAAATTGAGAACCCGAATATATGCGGCACCGGCGGTTAAAGGGTTAATGTACAGACGACAGACCAGCTCACTAATAAAGAAAAAAGGTGCAATAATGTGGCCTGACAAATCAGAATGTTAACATTGCATGATCAACACACTATTATCCTTAAATTATTTTATTGATGTTGGGGACTTATTAAATGCCAAAAAATGAAAAAAATGAATTTTTAGCTTGATAAAATGCCAAATTACCATCAAATACATTATTACGTCGTAACTTTTGTAAAAATGGATATTTTTTGTGGAGCGAGGTTTTTTTTTTATTCATACATATCCTTGAGTCTGTGTGAAAAATGTTGCACTTTTGTCTGTCAAGTAAATATAATGCTGCTAAACCACCTCACTACACGAGACCATTCCCCAATGTCGGGTTTATACTGGGTCAGCGTCACAAGAGCGATCCAGATTTTTTTAAATTTAGATCATCTATAGGCCTGACCTATACTGCAGTCTGGCGTGTAGGCATAGGCCCCCATACAATGGAAACATCCAGCGTCAATGTTTTGGCAATAATATTATTTTTATAATACTAAAGTTTTTTCCAAATTTGTGCTGAAGGGGGGTGGGGCGCCCCTAAATCTTCCATTGCAGTAATGTAATTTTTAACTGACCTCAAATAACCTGGACGAGACCTTGGCATTGTATCCCAAGAAAGGTCAACCCCGACTCATGTCAAACATAGCACCCAGTTTATATGGCCCCTCCTGGAATAGAAGTCTAAGGTTATGTTCCAAATTGCTTCAAATTACCTGCTCTGCTGCCCAATTAGGCCTGAATTTGCTTGGACGCCATAACTAGTTTGCCATGGGGTTATTATCCCATCCCTTTTATCACACTGTTTCCACTCTGAATGGGTTCTTGTGTCACCAAGTGCTGATAAGCAGCCACCATTAGTCATGTCTGTAACTATAATGTTAGTGGATTCATCTAAAACTGTAAAAAAAGTGCACGTGATTTTCGGCTGATTAGAACTTTAAATGACCTTGACATGATCTTGACATGACCTTACGATTGTACTGCAACATAGGGAAACCCATATTAGGATACCTATCCTGTAATAGAAGTCTACAGCTGTACTCCAAATTGATTCACTTTCCCTGTTTTCAGGCCCAATGATAATTTATCATATCCTCTCAGACAAAACTCGACTTGTCTTTAAATTTTAGTTGTTTTTTAGGATGAAAAAAATGAAGAAAGCTGGATATTTAGCCAGCAACCCGCGCAACCGTCTTTTGGACGGGCATAAAGTCAAAATGACGGCCAAAAATTGTCAGTTATGCAAAAATTGGATGAAAGGACGGGCAGTTGTCTAATCCTAGCTAAGACAGTGTACAGCATAATATTTGTATCACTTTTATATATAAAACTGGAAAATAAAGACTGGTGTGTGTTTGGTGGGGATGTTAATTCTAATGCGCCAGAGGGATCAGGCGCACTTCGAAGTATTTACTCATTCTCCACTTGAATGTAAATGTTCCTCATTTAGCCGCAGCAAATGCATTAATTTGCTTTCAAATCCTTCACCCCGGTGCTTACTTGAATTTTTGCGTTCACGACACACTGCGTATTCCTAATGAGATCAGTATGAATGAAAACTTCCCGGATAACTCTGCTGGACAAGAATCACCCCGCTACTTTTTCAAGATTTTTCAGAGAGAAACCCTACGAGGAGGAAGTTACATAACGATATTACAGACAGACAAACAGACAAACAGACATACAGACAGACAGACAGACAGACAGACAGACAGACAGACAGACAGACAGACAGACAGACAGACAGACATACAGACAGACATACAGACATACAGACAGACAGACAGACAGACAGACAGACAGACAGACAGACAGACAGACAGACAGACAGACAGACAGACAGACAGACAGACAGACAGACAGACAGACAGACAGACAGACAGACAGACAGACAGACAGACAGACAGACAGACAGACAGACAGACAGACAGACAGACAGACAGACAGACAGACAGACAGACAGACAGACAGACAGACAGACAGACAGACAGACAGACAGACAGACAGACAGACAGACAGACAGACAGACAGACAGACAGACAGACAGACAGACAGACAGACAGACAGACAGACAGACAGACAGACAGACAGACAGACAGACAGACAGACAGACAGACAGACAGACAGACAGACAGACAGACAGACAGACAGACAGACAGACAGACAGACAGACAGACAGACAGACAGACAGACAGACAGACAGACAGACAGACAGACAGACAGACAGACAGACAGACAGACAGACAGACAGACAGACAGACAGACAGACAGACAGACAGACAGACAGACAGACAGACAGACAGACAGACAGACAGACAGACAGACAGACAGACAGACAGACAGACAGACAGACAGACAGACAGACAGACAGACAGACAGACAGACAGACAGACAGACAGACAGACAGACAGACAGACAGACAGACAGACAGACAGACAGACAGACAGACAGACAGACAGACAGACAGACAGACAGACAGACAGACAGACAGACAGACAGACAGACAGACAGACAGACAGACAGACAGACAGACAGACAGACAGACAGACAGACAGACAGACAGACAGACAGACAGACAGACAGACAGACAGACAGACAGACAGACAGACAGACAGACAGACAGACAGACAGACAGACAGACAGACAGACAGACAGACAGACAGACAGACAGACAGACAGACAGACAGACAGACAGACAGACAGACAGACAGACAGACAGACAGACAGACAGACAGACAGACAGACAGACAGACAGACAGACAGACAGACAGACAGACAGACAGACAGACAGACAGACAGACAGACAGACAGACAGACAGACAGACAGACAGACAGACAGACAGACAGACAGACAGACAGACAGACAGACAGACAGACAGACAGACAGACAGACAGACAGACAGACAGACAGACAGACAGACAGACAGACAGACAGACAGACAGACAGACAGACAGACAGACAGACAGACAGACAGACAGACAGACAGACAGACAGACAGACAGACAGACAGACAGACAGACAGACAGACAGACAGACAGACAGACAGACAGACAGACAGACAGACAGACAGACAGACAGACAGACAGACAGACAGACAGACAGACAGACAGACAGACAGACAGACAGACAGACAGACAGACAGACAGACAGACTGACTGACTGACTGACAGACAGACAGACAGACAGACAGACAGACAGACAGACAGACAGACAGACAGACAGACAGACAGACAGACAGACAGACAGACAGACAGACAGACAGACAGACAGACAGACAGACAGACAGACAGACAGACAGACAGACAGACAGACAGACAGACAGACAGACAGACAGACAGACAGACAGACAGACAGACAGACAGACAGACAGACAGACAGACAGACAGACAGACAGACAGACAGACAGAAAGACAGAAAGACAGACAGACAGACAGACAGACAGACAGACAGACAGACAGACAGATATTATATTGGCACAAATAAAAATCTTTACAGACATATTGTCATAGTAACATATGTACATGTGTATACAAGATGGTTAGTTTGGTAAAATCACACTAAAATATACATGTCATAACATACAGAATTAAAATTGCATGGCATTGCTATGATAAAACACTGGGTATTTCAAAATGTAAATGATGACTACTCAAAATAAAATTAAGTAGCATTACCAAGATTATGAAGACAGATGTTTCCCGCACCAAAACCAGAGATTAAATAGCTACTATGTATAATATACAAGTGATATGTAGTAGCAGAAAATACACTCCGGAAACCGTAAAAACCTACATTAAATATTTTATTTAACCCTTTCATTGCGAGGACCTAATTTAGACGTCAGAATCTGACGTGTATTGGCGTCAGATTCTGACGTCTCAGGTCCATCGACGCGCTGACAGAATTAAAAAATTATAATGGCCGTAGATCCATAACGTAGGTATTCAAATGAAGCAGAAAGAGCTAACTAAGACATTTAGGATGATTTTAAATTGAAAAACCTCTTTGGTCTCATGGTTTGTATAAAAATATTTCAATGAGGCGTTCACCCACTGTCAGTATGATGTTGGGCCAGCGTAGTAGACGGTGGAACAACATCATACCAACATTGGGTCAATATTACCATGGTTACGTGTTTGTTGGGAACGTACAATGTGGAACGCTTATTATATCTTGATAATCAAGACTGGGTTACTTTTTGTTTTGACCATTGACTAAAAAATCAGTGCGATACGAAAAACGAAACCGAATGACAATAACGATTCAGCGATAATAGATTTGAATACAAACTATTTTGTATGAGATTTCTTTATTCTTGAGCCAATGGTGACAAACCTGTGTAGAATAATTAATATTGGTCTCTCAACAGAAAGGCTAACATTACATAGCAGTTCCTTAAAATACAGGTGTACCTGTCGCATTTAAAATACAATTTTTTTGTTTCCAGAAACCCCGCACACAAATAATGTTTAAAAAGGTAAAGCGACACAAACAGGCTAATATTATGAAAAACAATCAGTAGTTTTATTTTAGCTTCTTAATATGGCCATAATATGGCCATAAGATGTTCTCAAATTACCTCGAGCTGAAAATGAGCCACGTGGATAAAATAATATGTCTACAATCGTCGCAAAAATTCGACACATTGATTATCGGCAACCTTAGCGCAAATTTCGAGCATAATTATCCCATAAAACACGAGACATTGATTAAATGTTGCTGTAATGTTGGGGACAACATTACTGCAACATTTGGCCAATGCCTCGTGTTTGCTGGGATGTTTTATACCAGGCCATAGGTGATAGCTGAAGTTATTATGACTACAACTAGAGCACGACACGCTTTCTTGGTGCTTCCCCCACCACTGTAATTGTTTTTATAAGCGTGATAAACTGGTGACACGAAGTATTTTGTGGCATTGTAAGATATCACGTGCTAAGCTGTGACTTTGTACTGAGAACACGTGATATTTTTGTACTTTTGTATTTTTAGCTTTCAGCATTGTACGCATTGGTAGATTGGTGGTTTCTTCCTTCTTCACCATTGATGGTTGCGCTTGCTTGTGATGTGAACATATTGCTGTTTCTTGCAGTCTCCAGGGTAGATGGCGGATGACTAAAAATAATGCTTGCGAAATTGAACGACAATCTGTTGAGAATAGACTGAAAATTGTCGAGAAGTATGCACTACAAGTTGATATAAATTTCTCGATCCAAGTCTTGTATTCCACCCCCGACCAATCGGAAAGTGGTTCAGCCTGTCACATGACAAGATCAGCCAATCACCGCAGTTATTCAGTTGTTATTTAAATTAGGGGGTGGAATACGTCTGAGACGTGGGCCAATTTCTCTATGGGTAGCGTTATATCATAGTTAGGCCTATATCATATATCATAGTTACATCATGAATATACACTTTATTATGGTTTTTGCTCGTTAATACAACAGTGGACATCCCTGGCTGACAAAAAAACAGCCCATCCCGCAATTTAACCGTTTATGGACATGGATCACGTATCCTAGTGTCATCGTGTACAAACACCTGACATTCACCCAGCAATGGTTTAATGTTGGGCCAGCGTCTGCGACGCTAGCTCAACATTAAACCAGCGCGGGGTAAACAGTGCCGGGATGGCACTAAACTGCAGATTCCCGGTCGCGTTATCTGGGATGAGCCATAAAGTGTCCTCGACAAGAATTCTATCGCGTATCCGGCATCCTACCCAGTTTTTTAGAAGGGTGGGGGAGATGACTCGCATATTTTGATGGACATTTTATTTCCTGGGCAGTGAACTGTGCGCAGAACGAATAACTTTGAGGACATCACGCCATATTAGCGTGAAGTCCGTATGACGATAAGATATACGCCCAGCAAAACACAAAACGTTCGTACAATGTTGGTTTGTAGCTAGCCGACCGTCTGCGACACTGGGCCAATAGCAAATCAGCTTTGGATAAACATTCCGTGTTTGCAGGGCATGGAACAACGCTATGCAGTTAAATGTGCTGCAAGGAAAACGTTTGTTAGCTGCGCAAATCTCAATTTGGTCAAAAGGTTCGTTTCTTCCCTGCCTATTCGTAAAGATTCAATGTTGTGGAAGATTCTGTGACCGACCGAGGGGTAGCCTGTTCGGCTTCATACCGCAAAAGCTCGCATGTCTGCAGGGCAGTGTCATCTCATCATTCACGATTGGTTTCTGCAGGAAGGCCTGTAAAACCGTATAATGTAACCAGACGTATAATGTAACCGGTTACATTATACGTCTGGTTACATTATATGGTTCTACAGCCCTATACTAGTTTCAATCTGGTACCCTCTCATCTCTGGTTCCAGACTACGCCCTATGAATGGACTGTCATTGTCATATCATAATATTATATTTATGACATTTAAACTCATTGATACATAGATTCACATATTGAGATAATCGTGCCGTTTTTAAATCCTTAGTGATCAGCTTGTATGCTGAGATTGTTGACTGCTTATTTAATATGAATAAGAAATAAAATTATGTTCACGACCCAAAACAAATATTGGCACCACCCTAGCATTTCCCAATACTCAGCTTTATTTAGGATAAATGATGTTTGATATTTTTGTAAATTACTCGCTAATTCCAACCATTTGGCATCAGTCATTAAGAGTATGGGAACTAGACCATACTTCTAGTTCCCTTGTTTAGAGTAAGCGCGTGTGTAATTTAAAAATAACTGACAAGGTCTATATATTTGTTATAATTTTAAAGATAGACTATTGAAAAAAGTGGAATATTTATTGTCGCCTGCTGTGGAACCGGAAGTTATGGGGCCATTAAACCCTTCATACCCGAAGTCGTCTCTAGAATGCCAATTCTTTAATTACAAAATTATAAATACATAATAGGTGTGTGACATAGGCGTGTGACATATAAAAATGATATCAAAATGACATTTAACTATTATTATAGTCAAGTAACATGTGCTAGTCTTGATTTACGAGCACACAATGTATTCTAAATAACTTATTGGACAAAAGACATTAGGCGAAGAAAATCACAAATTTTCACAAGAGATTTGATCGTTTTCGTTTACAAACATTTGAATATACACAGTATCAAACTGAAACTAAAAAAAAGGCCTACATGACATGGTAATATGAATTAATGCCAAAATTATGCGCAATAGACGGCAAGTTTGATTATGGGTCGTTTCTATTACTAAGATCACACCATAGCGACGCTCTATTATAAGATGTTTTTTTCTCTCTTAGTCTTTTTAAATTATAAAAATTACTTCACTAATAAAACTGATTACTATTAGGTCCACCATTTTTCTTAAATCATGACTAGTTTCATTTTGTATTCAGCCCTAATTGAGACATACACAAAATGTAATTATTGTGTATCTGGAACTGAACTGTATCAATCCTTATTGCCTGGTGACACTCTTTCTGGTGCAGTGTGCCTGCTTGGAAAGTCGGAGATCCCGGGTTCGACCCCCGCTCTGGCATTCAAGTTTCAAAGAAACAAAATGTTTCTTCCTTGCTCACTCATAAAGATTCGATATTGTGGAGAGCCTCCGTGACCGAGAGGTAGCGTGCTCGGCCTTAGACCACCAGGGCTCGAATTTCACCATCTCACCATCCTCAGGAGGTTCTCATTGCCCAGTTTAGCCTATTATGTACACAAATGTGGCCTAAAACCCCATTCATTCATTTTATTTATTTCCATGGCATCTCCAGAAGTGAAGCTATTATCCATCTCCGAAAGTTTTGTATAAACGGTTGAAAATTGGATGCATTCTACAACCAATTTACTAATCAAGACAAGCGTTGCCTACGATATGTATTTATACATTTATAAAATACCGGACTGGTCAGTCATATTTGTGTGATATTATCAGCTTACAAAATAGGATGCCAAGAAGCCAATTATGCATCCAAATTCACTAAAGTAGGGGCCAATTATTATCTTGCGAAATAATAAAAAAAACATCAATATATGATTTTATGCGTTATTTTGATGATTATGACTATACTTTTGTTTTACCATATTGATGTAGGCCTACAATGGACCAGTCAATTCAGGCAAGATAGGCCAAGAACATCACCTTTAACCTGAATTTCTGTTGCCAAAATGATGCAATCGTCACAGTGTATTAAAAGTACAAAAGTTTTCTGAGATCATTTTTGCCACTTCCCACGATTCAATGATATCATATATTGGGTTTATAAGCATATGTTGATCAGTGTAAAAGGTGAGTTTAATATCGTTGGTGGGAATTGTGCACAAATTTATGTCCACCCTTTAGCAAACTTGTAAACCCTTTATGACTGATTAAAATGAGCAGGGCTGTTCTATTCAAACAGGGGGTGTCATTCCCCTGTGGGTAAACAAGGTTTAAACAGCTGATTTAGTCTGTACGCTATATACTGTAATCTTTGCCATTCGAAGAGCTGGACATGTTTAGTTGTACAACTGATCGACAACGCAGTGCATTAACCCCTTAACCACCGTTCCCGATTATATTAGTTTTTTCATTTTTTATTAGTACACTGAATACCAGCTATTGAACTTAAAACGTGACATCAATCAGCAAGATTTCAAAATCGTTGAACACCATTTTGTCAAATCTGAATACTTTTCAACGATTTGAAATTGTGGATCGGTCAGCGAAGCGCAACTTCAGGCTGACCGATTCACAACTTAAGGTTAAGGCGTCCTTCTTCAATTACTAATTTATATATTAGTTCATAATGAGAGATTTACATCTCATAGGAGTAGCGCCTTGACGTGGTGATTTAATTCAGGTCTATATAGGTGAATTAATCATTTGATTAGGGTCACCCTCACATTTTAACCTTTTAACCGCCAAATTATTCAATTGGAATTTTTACCCACTTGAAGTTGTGTCTCGCTGACGCGATCCACAACTTCAAGTGAGTGAAAATTATTTAGATTTGACAAAATGGAGGTCAACTGTTTTTAAATCTTGCTGGTTGATGATTTAAAATGTGGTACTTGATGTGCTAATAAAAAAATGAAAACCCGAATATATGCGACACCGGTGGTTAAAGAGTTAATGAAATTATTCATCTCACCGTACACTGATTTCAAGCATACAAAACGCATGTGTTTACGTCTATCTCTGACTCAGCTGATACTGCTAATACAAAGGCGCTATCTTGGGTGTGGCTTAGACGACCTGATTGTCGATTTCAGAACATTAATAATGTTTATTCAAGGAAATAAAGTCGTTTCGTTTTGCAATGAATACATTTATCTCGTATTAAACAACATACGTTAATACAACGTTGATTGAATGTCGAGCTAATAGCGAAAACGCTGAACCAGCATAATATCACCAGTATTAGTTGAGCGCTTCGTCAAGCTGTTATATTAGGCCCTATGATCTTTACAATGATGGTGCATATATGGGTATTAACTTTCATTATGAAAAAACAAGTGACCTTCTTACCCAGTAAATTCATGGAGTCTATGCTGGTTTAACATGTGTGATGTTGGCCCAGCAATAACCCAACATAGGTGTAATTATTGATGTAGCGGGGTTGCCGGGGGGGGGGGGGGGGGACTCTTGGATAGAAGACATGACTCAACATCACGAAATTCGTGTAGGCCTTCAGCATGTTCAGCACACGTAATTAGATATGTGAAATTCAATCGGCTATCCAAAAATATAATACACTGTAGAATACTTGTTCCGATTTAAATGAAAAGGTGTATCACTCACTCACTCTGAGGCCTAAGTGTGGTATTCTACCTCATAATTTAAATAACAATTGAATGACGGTGGTGCCTGGCTAATCTGGTCATGTGAGAGGTTGGGTCACTCTTCAATTGGGGGGGGGGGGGGTGGGGGGTCGAATACTATAGGCTTGGTCGGACAATGGTACACGCATAATGAACAGGTCCATAAGGAATGTGGAAAGATTTTTCTGGATCGTGGTTCAGGGCATCTGATGTCTCACACCAGAATCAGTTGTGTTGATCCATATTATTTTCTGCTCATCCCTAGCGGTTGAATCGGTGGAAACAATGGCCTTTTTACGTAGTCTGGTTAACAGTGATAGAAATCTATCAAATCCAACGGCCGCGACTAGACGAAAGGAAAATCATGACGCAGATAAAAATGGGTGATTTTGTAAATTGGATGGATTCTATTATTGTAATGCTGATTACACCTTAGCGCCGGGCACTTCGTTTTGCCGCACAGCGACCTTCCGGCGATAGTATTTTTAACGTACACGGCGGTTTTTATCGTGGAGAGGCAGCCATCCAATTAATTAGCTTTCTACCTAATTGAAAAGTAATTTGGAAAATAGAAACATTGAAGGGGTTTACCCGCGCACATCAACGCAGATGGGAATCGCCGGCCAAGTGCGTCCCGCTCCAACACGAATGCGATGCTGTGTGAATGGCGGGCCAGCGTTGGTCGATGCTGGCCCGTCGTTGGTGCAGCATTTCGGAGCTGCGACGTAATCAACGTAGAAATGACGGAGTAATGGCGATAACAGGTAAAGCCCCTGATGGACGATTTGCATCGACTCAGCGCCACACTTGGCTCCAATGCTACTCTGTTCTGTAAAGTCAAAGTTGGTAACTTCTTAGTAGCAGAGAACGCCGTTACCGCCTTTTGGATTGTGCACGCGAATACTGCTATTCTACTCTGCAGCGTCAAAAGGCAATAACTGCCCACTTGAAAAGGAAGCAGTAACTGACTTTTGTCTGTGCACGGCGGTATTTCAGACGTTAGTCTTTGTGACGATTCTGCCGGTGCAGCCTCTTCAACCGATGGCATTTCTTGCTCTGCGTTAACAATGCCACCGCGCAGTCGAGTGTTATTACACCTCACTCAGGCACATACACCCACACAACATAACGTGATAGCGCCTTTGTTTGCCACAGTATGTGGGAATCTAATACGTTTATTAATTCATGTACGTGTGTTTGTAAATGAGCCTAAGTGATTTATACATAATCCCCAGGCTTTTCCACGTAATGTTTCAGAGTGTGTATATAACCTGTGAACCACGACATAAATTATGTAGATGTTAAGAAACTTGGGGTCAGGCAGAAACACCAGGGCGCTGCTTAACGTTTACACAACTAGTGTCAATTTAATCTGTCGACATTCATGGCTAAAACTATGAACCGTGCGCTGATACTTTTCCTGATAAATTGGAAATATTTAAGGACAAGTCATTCCACAATAAGGGTAACCACCTTTAATTGAAATCAGCCGACCTATATCTTTTTTTTTCCCAGGGTTTTAAAATAATTCAACGTGTAATTTTTAATCAGATCTACGATTACTTTACATTGAATAATTTGTTTCGTGATAAACAGTATGGACGTTGAGCTTCATAAACCAAAGGTGTGACATCCCAGGGATTATTATTTATAAAATGACCAATTTTGTGCATTGTACTCTACTGCACGTTCTGAACAGATGTGCAAAAAGGGGTTATCTCTCCTGTTTAGGAGCCTGGGTTAATCCTTCATCTCATGGTATTATCAGTTTATTGACTTCGCGATGCGGTGCTGCTTTTTCCATGATTGGCATTGTTTCGCTGTCAGGGCACTGCCATAGGTGGACCGCAGCAGGCACATTGGAGCAATGATGGGTTAATGCTGGCCAACCGTCGTAGACGGTGGGCCAGTATTAACCCATCATTGGGTGAGCGCCTGATGTTTGTTGAGAAGGGGCTGTCTTGTCTAATTCACGGCCAGTGTGGTAAATCACTCCCTAGGGTACCCCCAGGGGTTCATACAAGAAGCTTCCCTCTTCACGAGTGTCTGCCCCACCGTCGGTTCATCATCGGCCCAGCATCAGTGCTGCTGGGCAAATGATGTACCAAAGATGGGCCAATTCTTCACAACAGATGGTACGTCCCCAAATGGCTGACACACACGCATTCTAAAGTTCGCCCTCTTGAATCACCCTGTGCACCCTGGCAGCGTTGTGGTATTGATGGTGGGAAGTGTGTCCTTATATTCACACAACACTGTTGTGGAGTCTTTTTCATCCTCCCTCTCTCGTACACCTCAACTTACGACACCAACGTATTTTTTCTTTCTAGATCCGTGCTGTATTAGCTGATTTTAAAGCATAAATTATTACTATCACTGCCTGCTTTCAAAACATTGCCTTTATCCTGCTAGACCTGTATTAATTTATACACGGTTTCAAAAAAGATTGAAACTAAAAAAATGCCACTAAAATTGATTTTGAAACAGCTTGTTGTAGGTGCTCCTTTTAAGTATAGATGAATGAATTTATTTAACAATGTTAACCAACATGTTTCCTATAATTATACAAACAGTGTCATTATTCGCCAAAGAAAGAACAATAACTAATGTTTTTTTAATAAGATACGAATGAGATTGAAATACAATGCATCGGCATAAATTTGATCATGTTAACATGGCCTCAGCAAGGCCCCAGTGCTGCAGAACGTTTACACAAATATAGTATTATCAAGGCTTCAATCTCGTTGTTAGACCATAAAGATCATCAAGACTGCATTCACGCTGTTACAGATCTATACTGGGTGTGATACTACTACCATAGAGATATGCCACTAGAAAAAGTCAATGTCCGTATTGCGGTTTTGCGCGTGCGCCATACACTATTTACATCTGGTTGATTTAACCGGAAGTCATGTGCACGGTTCTGGTTGCGCGCAGTCTTCTCACGCATGATTTAGATCACGGACTCGATCATTTCTGTTCATTGCCTCTTGGCATGCACTCTTTCTTCATCAAATGAAAACACATCCTGACCCCATCCATGCTGGCTTAATGTTGGACCAGCGTCGTAGACGGTGGTCCAGCATTAAGCCAACATGGATGCAGGGATCTCGTGTTTGCGGGTGCATGCGCATTCACACGACCACGCTGTAGGTTCATTCATTTCCTGCCTGGAAACGAAATGGAGAATGGGGTCACCTTACATAGTTAAAGTCTGTATGTAGTCCAGTATGCTGCATCTGGAACATAGTTCCCTTTTTTATAATCATTCAACCTTCACAACCTGTCTAGTATTGTGGTTTTGTCCAACGAAAAGCTTCATGACAAAAACATTTCCAGTGTATATACTGTGCTCGTTTTTGGGCCATTATTTATTTCACTAACTGATTTCTACAATAAAATCTTGTATACGATAATATTGTGCCCATAGAGCGGCGGATCCAGATAGGGAGTGCGCATTGCCCCCCTCCCCAAAGTATCACATTACCGTCGAAATGAACTCCGTAATGCACCATTTAAAGCCTTTGCTTTCTAAATTTTCCTCAAGAACACAGAGGAGGTTTACTGTGCCAGCTGTATTGTGTAAATATTTTTTTAAGATTTGGCCCCCCTTCCATATTCATCAATGAAATCTTACAACCGCCACTGCATAATATATTTATAATGTTGTATTATCAGCCCACCTCCACACATATACTAGCGCACAGCTATATTTAAAAATATATACATTTAAGAAACTGTGGATACTTCTTCTTTTTCACTCACTCACTCACTCACTCACTCACTCACTCACTCACTCACTCACTCACTCACTCACTCACTCACTCACTCACTCACTCACTCACTCACTCACTCACTCACTCACTCACTCACTCACTCACTCACTCACTCACTCACTCACTCACTCACTCACTCACTCACTCACTCACTCACTCACTCACTCACTCACTCACTCACTCACTCACTCACTCACTCACTCACTCACTCACTCACTCACTCACTCACTCACTCACTCACTCACTCACTCACTCACTCACTCACTCACTCACTCACTCACTCACTCACTCACTCACTCACTCACTCACTCACTCACTCACTCACTCACTCACTCACTCACTCACTCACTCACTCACTCACTCACTCACTCACTCACTCACTCACTCACTCACTCACAATCACGTAAGAATGCTATCTTTTGTGGATTCATTCATTCATTCATTCATTCATTTATTTATTTATTTATTTATTTATTTATTTATTTATTTATTTATTTATTTTTTCATTCATTTATTGATTTAGTTATTTATTAATTACTTAGTTATTTATTTATGTGGCACTACGTTTTGATCTCACTTGGCATGCAGCATGAAGAGTGATCCATCTTGTTCTTGAAAGGATTTCTGACCGTGTTACTCTCCAGATAATAGTGAACCGTGAAATCCGTCTATACTGCTCCGCATAGATCCTCATCCGTATAATCCAGCTTTAATGGAATTCTCCAGAAAATGATGTTTAACTTTTGACAATGCGTTGATCAAGACGAAGTAGGTGTCTTTCAACTGTCGTGCGTTATCTGCAACCTGAATAACCAGTTTAATTTTTTACGAGAGTGGATTTTTGTTATTATATTGTATATGGATGCAGAATTATTAAAAAAAAACATTATTAGCGAAGAGTAACAGTAAATCTTAGCGCGAACCCATTTATATGGAATAAAAATCACTTGGTGCTTTTGTAAGTGACACTTTTAAATAGATAAATTCGTTGCTCGATATAGAATTATTACAGGGGTCCCTGGTTCATTTCCGGGTGGCCAACATTGTATTCTGCCTCACAAAATACTATTCAAATGAAAACAAAAAACTCCCCTAAATACAGTACATACAGCTTACAGCTGTAATCTTTATATGTGATGGGTCAAGAAAGTATCTTAAGTGGGGAGCCTCCATGACAAAGAGGTAGCGAGCTCGGCCTCAGACCGCAGTGTCATCTCATTCATCTCACCATCCTCAAGAGGTTCTCCTGCTCCATTTTAGCCTATATGTGCACAAAGGTGGCCCCGAACCCCATTCATTTTATTTGAACTATTTTAACCTTTTAATCGCCGCTCCCGATTATATTATTTTTTTTCAATTTTATTAACACATTAGGTACAACATTTTATACATTTTAAATATAAAACGTGACGTCAATAAACACAATTTAAAAATAGTTCACTTCCATTTTGTCAATTTTGGATAATTGTGGATCGCGTCAGCGGGACACAACTTCAAGGGATTTAAAATTCAAATTAAATAACTTGGAAGTTAAGGGGTTAAAACGGTATACATTTTAAATTTCCACCCACTTGAAGCTGTGTCTCGCTACCGCGACCCACAGCTTCAAGTGGGTGGAAACTGCTTACATTTGTGTAATTTGAATTAAAACATTTGTCAATCTCTAGCAAACTCAATGCCAATCCCGTCTTCAAATGCTATTTTTTCAAGGGAAAATACAAAGGTGATAACGGTTATTGGCGTGATTGGCAACACTGATAAACTCACTCACATATGGTATTCAAATAAAGCAGAAAGAGCTAACTAAGACATTTATGATGATTTCGAATTGAAAAAACCCCTTTGTTCTCCATGGTTTATGCAACACTATTTCAGCGTTGTAAGCGTTAACTAAATGAGAAATGTTCGCTCACATTTCAGCGGGTAGCCTAAGCAAGTGAAAGAGGATGAATCGTTTTGAGGGTGTTTTAATTTTTTTCATCGTTCCGAGTTGCTAAGAAAACATACCAGCTATGGCTTTAATATTAATCACTGAATACGCCCGACCACATTATTTTAAATATCAGGAAATACTTTTCGTTTCAATTTCAGTGGCCTAGAGGTTCATTTCGTGCCATAAACAAATCTGGTAAACATTCTGCAGCGCCAGTGCCCACTAAGACCATCTTTAATTACACGATAGCATTTACTCCGAGACAATGTATGACCTTCTAACAAGGATCATATTAGAAAGTATTAGTCCTTGTTCTTTCTTTGGCGAATTCTGATATTGCCTGTGTCACTATAGATAGTTCTATGAATCGAGGCACTCCTGGCAACCTTTAGTGTCCTGTTGTAATACAAAAGAAGTTTAGTATAAAATATCGCTAATCATAACTTCTACGTACGACTAATGTTTTTCGCTCACTCACTCACTCACTCACTCACTCACTCACTCACTCACTCACTCACTCACTCACTCACTCACTCACTCACTCACTCACTCACTCACTCACTCACTCACTCACTCACTCACTCACTCACTCACTCACTCACTCACTCACTCACTCACTCACTCACTCACTCACTCACTCACTCACTCACTCACTCACTCACTCACTCACTCACTCACTCACTCACTCACTCACTCACTCACTCACTCACTCACTCACTCACTCACTCACTCACTCACTCACTCACTCACTCACTCACTCACTCACTCACTCACTCACTCACTCACTCACTCACTCACTCACTCACTCACTCACTCACTCACTCACTCACTCACTCACTCACTCACTCACTCACTCACTCACCCACCCACCCACTCACTCACTCACTCACTCACTCACTCACTCATCCACTCACTCACACACTCACACACTCACTCAATGACTCGTCAACTCAATGCCTCGTTAACTCGCTTACTCGCTGGCTGACTGACACAGTCAAGCAATCAGTCAGTCACGGAGTCAGTGAGTCTGCTATTCAGACAGGATATATAATAAGACCCATCATTATGTCCATCCCCCGTGTTAGGCGGGGATGCAGGTAGCGGTAATTACAGTGCACCTTGAGACCGCCACCTTCCATATAAGTGATAGGCGTGATGAAGATATAGACCTCGTTGTATTCGCAGCATGTAATTCGCTACATAATTAATACAGAATAAACTAGGTTGGATGTAAAACATTACCAGTGCATTCATGATCCGAGCGGCAGGAACCTGCTGCAGGAAATTGGCAGGTGTAGCATGCATGCAAGCAAGCAGCTGCGCGACAAAACTCACCAGGGCTGTGATCATGGCTCCGTCAGCTCATGGGCGGGGGCCCTAGGGTAGTGGTTAGCACCGCTGCCTTTCACGCCAGAGTTCGGGGTTCGGTTCCCGGTCTCGGCGGTTTGAAAGAAACAAAAAATGTTTCTTCACCATCCACGTGTGAAAGTCAGTATTGTGGGGAGCCTCCGTGACCGAGATGTAGCGTGCTCGGCCTCAGACCGCCAGGGCTCGAATTTCGAATCCTGTGTCTGGAGGACAGTGTCATCTCAATCATCTCACCATCCTCAAGAGGTTCTCCAGGCCCAGTTTAGCCTATATGTGCACAAAGGTGGCCTAAAGCCCGATTCATTTCATTTCATTTCCGTCGGCTCACATTCTATGATGTAACCACCCTAATGATATTACTCTTTTGCTTAATTTTGAACGTATGCACTTAATCTACATAACATACAGCACTGAAACAAACGCGACAACAAGCGAGCTGGATGTTTTTTAAAAATTTGGCAGGAGAGGCAGCGTGTGTTTCAATACTTCGTCACCTTGGATATGAAAGGGTGTAACTGCCGTTTTTCTGCGTATTTGTACCAGCTTCAAGTGGGTGAAAGCTACTCATATGGGACCAACTATTTACCAATATTGATGTTTAAACACACTCAATTTTCCTAATAAATGTGGTTAAACCTGCTAATAAGCAGATTACAAACAACTTTAGTCGTGCTTGGCAGGTAAAGGGGCAAGAATATAGAACATTTCACATGCTTAATAATCCAACTTGAAATAATTATTGTATTCACCTCCTTTTTTAAATATTATACCAGACACAAAAAGACAGCCATCAATTCGAAACCGATCATCGGAACTGACTTTTTATCAAGAAAGTGGTTATTAAAAGCAACCAAGACGAGAGCTCATCAGTTCATGATTGGGCCAACATCACCAGACACCGGCCCAGCCCTGAGACAGCGTCTCGGCTCAGATAAAAAAACATGGTTCCCGCAGTCCCCATTTTTGTCACATGACAGTAATTAATTATCGCTGCGTCAGCGTTTTTAATGTTTGCTCCGCCAATGGAATCTGACAACGCTGGTTGCTCCGCTCATTAACACTAACGAGCTATTAAATAAACATCACCTGGCAACATCATCACACCGTCTGGCACTACAACCCTTGTGATTCTCAGTAGTTATATAAGCGCTAACGCAATTTCCAGCTCTAAATGACGAAAAATATTTATATTTTAAAAAAAGTTCTAAAATGTAATTATTTAATTAAATGAGCATATACAGCCAACTTATTTTTATCAATTTCAGTGGCATTATATTGTGTATGGGAATATTATGAAACCTTATATATATATACGGGCCTAGCACTACAAGGGTCAGCAAAGCAGTGCACCATTCTCGAGACCAAACTTCTCTTCAATTTGAAAACGTCATAAATGGCTTATTCAGTTCATTTTAATGCCTATTTCATATATCTGCACTCATTATAAATATTTAGCCCGTTCAGTGCTGGGAGCGACTTTCGAAGTCAGATTCTGACGTTAAAACTCAGCCCCAGCACTGAGCGGGTTAGCTAATATCAAGAGACACACAAAGTCACACGCATCTCCTGCGTTTAAGTAGCACATTAGATAATCGGAATGAAATTAGTTGATTAAAATGCGGTGGGCCTACGATTTATTACAATTTAGACAATTTTACTCAAACTGAGTACTTTTGTATCTCATAAAGCCAAAACTATTTCATTCACCATGATGTGTGAATTGAGAATCTTGAGACGAATGACAACAAAATTAATATCGCGTTGACACGAGGGGAAATTACAAAATTCAGGTAATGCCATAGCTTTCAGATTAAAAAGCTTTCGTGCCAGAATAAAGAATAGAAGGCCTGTCGTGCGAATACATCCCTCACTTCCAGCAGTCTATTTACCTCCTACCACTGTCAAGATTGATTTCATGGACATAATCCCATGATAGTCAATATGTTAATGACACATTATTCTGAAAGTACATGTGTGTAAATCAATCTGAACAGTGTGAAATCTTTAACAAGATAATGATTATGTTAATAGTATCTGATTTGTTTATGCAAATTAAATCTCCATTACGTTGTTATCTGATTATAAATGCACCAGTACTAGTAGCCAGATATCATATAATATTTATCAGGATTAACATTGATCAGTCTTTACTGTTCGAAACAAAGCAAGAAATGAATGTAAAAATAACTAAATAATAAGAAAATAGAATAATAATAATAAAAAAAATGAATGAGTGCACGAACGAGCGAATAAAAGAAATGAATTTATGAATGAATAAATGAATGAATGAATGAATGAATGAATAAATGAATGAATGAATGAATGAATGAATGAATGAATGAATGAATGAATGAATGAATGAATGAATGAATGAATGAACGATTGAACCATACGCAGTACATAATTATAACAGAACCACGGATTTGTAATATCTAATAAGTCACCAGAGCGTCATTTGGTAATTATTTCTAATAAACATTACATTTAATTTATCTTCACTTTAATAACTATTTAGCGGGCAATTCTGATTTCAGATGTGTACCCTGTAGTTTTCTAAAATCAAATACACGTACCTCTGTAATCATTTCCGTATTACCCTGTAGTTCCCAAACATCAAATATACATACCTCTCTAATCATTTCCACATTATTATTATTTACATTGGGGTGACTGGAATGATGTTAAATGTGTGGTACCGAAGGAGTTCACTGATGTGCACGTCATCACTTAGTGTGTTGACTCAACTGATGGACACACATGCGCAACCCGAGCTTGTACTGTGGAGTACGGTGCTCTACAAAGCCGAACGGCAGTAACTACTCACTTGAAAAGTAAGGATTTACCGTTTTCGACTTTGCGCGGCCGCACAGTGTGAGGGACATCTCCAAGAATCTCGTTAGGGAATCACGTGACACAGGGCACATCCGCACACGAATTGCTTTTCACCCACGCTGATGACTTGACAAATCCTAATTCAGAATTATAGGCCACCGCTGAACCCTTGGGACGGGGGCCATCCCAAAAGTTCCGCGAGGGACACACCGTGGGACATTTCAGTGATCATTATGGTTTGGACGTGTCGCCTGACCAAGCCAGACGACCTGCTAAACAACCTCAAAACAACGGACCAGTGCAGTTGCTATGTTGTGCCATAGTATTATATCATTTTTGTAGTTAACTATATTCACTTAACAAGAATGAATGAAAGGGGTTTTAGCTAGGCCACCTATATACAGGCTAAACTGGTCCAGGATAACGCCTTGAGGATGGTGAGATGAATCAGACAACACTGCCCTCCAGACACAGGATTCGAAATTTGAGTACTGACAGTCTGTGGCCTAGCACGCTACCTGCGCTCGGCCACCGAGTCTCCACATAATACAAATGTCCACGAGTGAGCGGGGGGGGGGGGGGGAGGACATTTGTTTCTTTGAAACATGAATGCCAGAGGTAGTCATCTTCATCTATCAAGTTATCTGGTACCAACAGACTCCTTGATATCACACATATGTGCTATGAGTATACGACCCCTCTCCTCCCTGGCCAACTCAGACAACCCAGACACACTGCATACAGTAAACCGGTGACGTCATAATGAATATTCATGTTGCGCGCACCCCTCCTTTTCATACAGTTTTCACAGACACCTGTTGTCAAGGTCAGACCAGGGGTCTGACTGTCAGACCGGATGCGGCAAGATGGACGTAGTAGGAGGCGAGGCAGCAATCTACAATTTTACACACATGCAGCTATAATCACTACACGGGGGTGGGGGGGGGGGGGAGTCTAATTTTATATCGGAATAACACTGTCAGTGCTATACAATTTTTTAAATTTAATATGTGAAATAATGTGAACACGATGCCCAGTGAAGTTTGCACGAAATGTACGTCATCATTGGGAGTGGGCGTTTCTCAGTGCTCAGCAGATGTTCGGAATAATCAGACTAATTATATTTTGTAACCATAATATTCATATTTTTGTCTAAATTTAATGTACAGTGATTCAAAGTGGTGGCTAATATATAACTTAACGCTGAATATTCAACAAGTCATAATAATAAAAAAGAATAAACATATTAAAGGATATTGTTGAAAATAAAATAATATGGTATTGTGCAAATTATCTATGAACAAGTGAGTTTCATCACAATTTTTCTGTTAAAGATATTGTCTGCCTATAAAACATATAGAGCCAGTTAAAAAAATATAATGGATCTGAATAACTGAAATACAGGCAATCCCATTTACGATCCTCTAAAATCTTATGGAGCTACTGAATGTATTCTTTACAAAAAGGATTATGTGTGGTCATTAATTACCTGGTAACACACAAAGGTAGTTCAGATTTTCTAAACTAATAACAATTTCTTAAAAATAAAGGAAATCTCTTAACGACAGTAGTAATTACTGCACTAATCAGCATTTAAGGCCCAAGTCTCGTATTCTACCCCCTGATTTAAATAACAACTGCATGACGGTGGTGAATAGCCGATCTCGTCATGTGACAGGCTGAACCACTCTTTCATTGGTCGGGGGGTAGAATACAAGACTTGCACCGCATTTTAGGAAACATTGGGATATATTGGATAATTTTGTAGGAAACATTTGAATGAATCACACCAACAACATGGGTTATGCAAAAGATGAAGTTATTATTTATAATAACACGTATAGTGGAACATTTCATGATGCTCTTTTGATAGATGCAAGCATGAGCGTTATACCGAGTACTCTATTTAATGATGTTTCATGGTGAATGGTGATGAGGTCAGAATTTTTTTAATATAAATTGTTACAAAAATAAAAATTTCTCAACAGAAATGACTTTCAACCTCTATACCTTTTTTTATTTTATTTCTGATAAAGAACCCATTGTTTATTCACAAATTGACGCTACGAGGTAAATATAAATGTAGTCACCAATAAAAATATGGCATGGGATACATGCTAAATGGTCGAGCTAATACAAAATATAGAGTTTCTAGAAAATTCAAAAGCGACTTCATCCCCAAGTTCAAAAAAGGACGATCGTGATTCCAGGTCAGGTTATGTGCATTATATGCAACACTTCCTGAAAATATGGATCGAATCATCATCTGTAGTTTTATATCCAACCTTTCATTCCAAGGATGCGCTAATATAACTAGAAGCAAAGTTATCATGAGCTTAGATTTTCACAGCAAAGTTGCTTGTTGTAGGTTGAAGTTGATGAGCAGAATTGAAAGCCACGTGACAATAGTTCAATAATGGTTTAACGTTGGAACAACGTCCCTTGCGTTTGTTCAAAGTTAAACAATCGTTGATGGAATGTCTCGAGCACAAGATCCTCTGAGAACAATCCGTCATCATCATCATCATCATCATCACAAAGACGAAGAGAGAAGAGACTCCCACAAACAATACAGGCTCGTCCCACCGCTGCCACCCGTTTTTGCCTTTTTGCCTACGTGTCTTTTTCATTCCTTTGAAATCTCCAGTCCAAGTCATTAGCATGAGCATGTGACAGTCAGCAGAGCTTGTTTTCGTTGCCTTTCTATAAAAACCGCCTTTTCCATACATGTAAGGGATACGTGATTTGTTTTGTTGTATTTTAGTAGTATATGTATAATGCGGAATAGGCTATGTATCTATGACACTTATTTCATTGCACGATATCACTAGAAATACATTTAATATTCATGTTGTGTCCCAAACTATCTATTACGTGATATAATACCTATATCATAAATAAGGGCTCATCTTTCACACATTTTTATTATTGTCTAATTCTGTCAAATCTGTGGATGGTTGAAGGAAGACAAACAAAACGAAATGCAACAGTTTTATGCATCATTGACAATGTATAATTGTCTAAAAAACTTAAAATGAATTTCCAGTGAAGAAAATATAAATAATGTATTAAATAGTCTGCAAGACAATGTTTTTCTTGATAAAGTGATATTGTGATTAATTCTTAAGAAAATGTATATGGCTAAAACAAAAAAAAAAAAGTTGTGAAGCGAATAATTTCTTTTTGAAAGACCATATCCAAGCATCGCTGAAAAGTACTTGTTTTAAAATGTTAATTGCTTTCCTATTTGCTACATTAATTGCATACCCCTTGTTTTGGCACCATAATAGTTTTATATACCGTACATTCGAAAAAAATCCTATTCAAAGAAATTGAGAGGTCTCATACAGTGAGTTCTATATATACATATTAGGTTCCCGACCTTAAGGTAATCGTGCTCATCCGGACAAAATTATTATATCCTTTTTATGCTACTAAAAACGATGCTTATCAAAACTCGGTTTCATCATGTAAGGCATTGTTCTCAGGCGCACGCGACACGTTCTTTTACACAGCATAATAACGACAGCATTCAGGTGTGCCGCGTCTTCTCGATCACGTTTTTCCGAAGCATAGCTGTGACATACTTAGATCAGATAGAAGATTAGACCAATTGTGCATTATTATCATGATTGGGGTGGCTTCGTTCCCCCGTGGGCATGTGCAAGCCAAACACGTGATTCATCCATGTTGCAGAAACATATTATAACAAACTTGTGATTACGTACCGTCTCATCTCGGAACTAAAGGGTCCTATATGCCACTCGTTAGAGTGACATATAGCACCATTTCGCTTCGGATAATATATCGAAAAGTTGCATACACGATTACTCCCAAGGAGATTTTGCTATGAGCTCTTTCTTGTATAAACATTCCACTATAGTTGTTCTCTTTCACGACAATATTTTGTTCCGCAATGAATACTTAATTACTTGACAACAATGCTCACCAGTCATGTTTATAATTATTAAGACATGACATTTTAAAATCGAATTGTCAGAGAATAAAACGAGTTTCCATTTTTTTTCTAAAACTTAAGTAGTTAATTAAGGCAGCTAATTTTTTTTCTAGTTTTCAGAATACCTGTGCATATGTTTATTATCACATGATTCTCTGGTACAAAATATTTACCAAGTTATATTCAACACTACTGACAGTGAAATGTTCAGTTTTTAACCTCCCCCCCCCCCCCCCCCCAGTGCAGGGCAGTGGCCGCTGATGACACGTTTAATGAACAGCTGATGCCATAGCACACCGTCGTCTGGACTGCAACATTGAATGTGAGGTTGTGGAAATGCCAAGGTTAATTGGTCAACTGAAAATATCCCTTCAAAAGGCAGACTACGTGACACTGTGCCGGTTTATTGAATCCGTCTGCGCTGATCACTGTCAAAGATTGTCCACATTGAGAGTTGCGTTATACAATCGTCGGATAAACGTCTGCTATGTTGGCTATATAACGATGGAATAACGTATACGTAAGGGAATCAGAAGTAAATTCGTATTAACTTTGTAACGAAACGCGAGGATCATTTTCATTAGTCCGTATCTATAAGTCATATGCATGTTTCACATATTGCTGCAACTGCGATTGTCACAAATTTAGTCCATTTAGTCCATTCTTTAGGCAGCAACTGTGAAATATATACATAATGGGACTTACAAATACGGACTAATGAAAATGATCTACGTGTTTTTTGTGGATATGGACGGAGTATGTAAGTATGCAGTCATTTACTTACTCGTGACATTTCTGAGTCACATGTAAAAATCAAATTGCCGAGGTACACAAATAGATCACAGATATAATACAGGTCTCATTATTTCCTACGATTAGTTTTTCGTGACATATCTGCCATATTGACTCCACATGGGCCGCCCTGGGCCGTATGCACGAAGTTAGTTTAGCTAACATGGAGTTAAGGCTTAACACGGTGTTAACTAAAACATTGTGTTATAAAAAAATATCCCGTATGCCAAAAGCAAGGTTATCAACGTGTTAACAAACTATAAGGTCAAATTCTAAACCAATATTTTAGCACCACTGAGCGTACAATTACCATACACTTTGGCGAATTCCCCTTGCTGCAATCAGCCGTGACTTAGGGACAGCATCGATAACGCGCTCACATTAACACAACGATGGCCCAACGTCCCGTGTCAGTTGGTCTGTACTATCATCAGTGGGGTCATTTAACCCTTGTCATGCTGATATTATCAGCTGATATTTTTTATTCATCTGAACCTTGGCTTATTTGATTACCGATTATATTACCAATTAAATGGCATTTGCTTCGATTCGACAGCGTAGCCAGGTTAATATGTGTACTTACGTATAGTGAACATGTAAAAATCTTGCGAAATAGTATGATATTTTTGTGGAACTTTTATTTTAATTATCTATGGTGTCGTTGAAATGTAAATATAAAAATGTTTTGTAGTATAATTTATCTTGAATAGCGTCTACTTGACAATGTAATAAATAATGTAATAAATACTTAGATTCAATTTGTTGATATTTAGCTGTGAATGCTTTGAACTTAAGACTCAAAATTATGTGGATTCTGTAAATAACATAACACATTTTATGGTCAAAAAGAAAGTGTATCAGTTTGATATATAGTTATATAGAAAAAATATTTTTGCATCTCTTGGGAGTAAATCTCAGTTGGTAGCTGAGAGACAAGTCTCAGCACAGGTCAAATCAACCTCCATCCCGGAAAAAAGAAGCTTCTCAAACATGGCCCGGGGCTGGTAAATCAGGTACGGCAGATGTTGTCTATAACCGGAAAAAGGAGAGAGTGTTCCGCAAGAAGAGGAGGATGTGTTCCTTTCACAAATTAAATTAGGCCAGCTGCGGCCGGCAACAGAAGTTTTTAATCTGGACAATCCATCACAGATGTCAGACAGAGCAGTCAGTGTGCATTGTTGCTCGGCAGCGCAATCTAGGCGGGTCTGTCTCCGCTCTGGCTCCCTGTGCAGGAATTTCTTCTGTCTGCAGGCTACAGACACCTCTATAGTGGTCTTCGTTGAGGTAGGTCTTACCAACCTGCATAATCTAACTTCGTTTAGCGACGTACCAATATTAAACTCGTTGGCCCGCGTTGAGTCGATGCTAGACTGCAGGTTGCATATTAGTCTTCTAAAGGTGTTTTCTGGTTCATCATGATGAAAACACCACTCAATCGCTTGACACTATGTGATACATCAATTTACCAGTGAGAATGCCACCTAGCCAAGAGACATAGCTGCGGTACTCTGAAAAGCAAGAAGGCAGTATCTGCTTACTTGTAAGCAGTTATAGTCTTTTATGATTTGCACGGCAGTGCGATAATCCTACCGGGCACATGATATTGTAACAACTTTAAATCTTCATTGATACAACGTTGATTCAGTATCGGACAGCGGTTATCTCTTGTACATAGTCACATTTGCGGATCCATGAAAGATTTTATAGGATAAAGTCATATTACTACTTATGCATATTTAGCGCCTCCAAACTTAATTCCTGTCAGTCAGTCAGTCAGTCAGTCAGTCAGTCAGTCAATCAGTCAGTCAGTCAGTCAGTCAGTCAGTCAGTCAGTCAGTCAGTCAGTCAGTCAGTCAGTCAGTCAGTCAGTCAGTCAGTCAGTCAGTCAGTCAGTCAGTCAGTCAGTCAGTCAGTCAATAAGTCTGCTTGTGAGTCTGTGAGTCGGTCGGTCATTGCAAGTACAACATATGTTTCAATGCGATGATGGGGTTCGCTTGTTCCAGGGCATCATACGTCCATTTAAAAAAAAGGTGAAAAAAGAGGTGTGTGAGATTCCCACACTCGTGAACATGATTGACGTCATAAGGACGTGCAAAGCTAAAAACAGTAGCCTTTTAATTGAAAAGTAAGCAGTTAATGCATTTTCAATTTGCATCATATCAAGAATTTATAACTGTTATAAATTCTTGATCATATGCATCATATACCTAAATCACGCCAATCATACTGACACAGATGACCAGTCAACATGCGGATATGGACCAATGTGGGTATGGAGACAGAGCCTTCCCAGCAAACACGGGGCATTTGCCTAATGCTGTTTCAATGTTGGGCCAGCAATGTTGGCCCAGCCTTGAAACAGCATTGGGTAAATGCCCCGTGTTTGCTGGGTTCGCAGAGTCTCAGACGACACGTGAGGCTGGCCGACGCCGGCACGATGTCGGGCAAGCGTCTACAACACTGGCTCTGTATCGTGCCAGCGTCGTGTCCAAGAGATGTCTCAGTTACTGACCGTCAAAACAAACACGGATCCGCGCATGTAGGCCTAATAGCAAGGAAGGCAAAATGTCAAAGCACGACCCAGCCCATGCATGCTGGAATCACCGGGTTAATGATGGCACCGAGATGCCTACATGGAGAAACTATTGGTACAATGCTGGCTGGATGTGGTACTGATATGCCTGCATGCAGGAACCATTGGTACAATTCTGGCTGGATTTGGTACTGATATGCCTGCATGCAGGAACTATTGGGACAATGCTGGCGGGATGACGGGACTGAAAAGATGCAAGAACCACTTGGACAATGGTGGCTGGATGTGATACTGAGCTGTCAAGTATACAAGAACCATTGTGACAATGTTGGTTGGATGTGGTACTGAGATGCCATGCACGCAAGAACCATTGGGACAATGTTGGCTGGCTGACGGTACTGAGATGATACAAGAACCATTGGGACAATGCTGGCTGGATGAGGTCACTGATATGCTGCAGGAACCATCGGGGCAATGCGGTCTGTCTGGCGGCTCTGAGATGCTGCTGGCAATGCTGACTGGATTGCGGCCCAGCGTACCAGCCTCTGACATGACGCTCTGACAACGTGCCCTATTGCTGCATGTCTAGACCAGTACCTCACGTGCTCGTAGACAGGACCCTTCTGGAGACAAATTCGGTCTTGCAAAAGCAAACAGTAAGCAGTTAGTTCTGCTTGTCTTTGCGCAGCGGAATTATCCCAACTGTCCCACCTCGAAGCTAACTTATCCCTGTAAACACAGAACAATTGTATAACATTTGTACAATGTTGAATCAACATCGAAGACGTTGGGCCGACGTTTCACAAATGTTATACAAATGTTTTGTGATTGCTGGGATCCTGTATACTATATTTCACACCATTATAGCATAGCTCCTTTTACTGCCATGCACACTATAGTAGTAGGTTAAATCACAGTTATTGGGAATTAAATTAGTGTTCAAACTTCAGGATTAGCAAATGTTTCGTTTCAATATGAGTAATTGTCACCCACTTGAAGCTAGTGTGGGTCGCGGTGGCGAGACACAAATTCAAGTGGGTGAAAATTTAAATAAGATTACATTTACGTATTCTGCCTACGTTTCGAATAAGCAATTGCTGTTTGCCTTTGCACAAGATTATCATTAACCCACCTGTAAACTAACTTATCTTCTTATCACCTACATCATTGAAGTGGTAACAGCGAAGTGGTAAACATTGTAATACTATGTGTAAAATGCCTTTCGGCAATTACATATTAATATTCTAGAATATATTATCTTGTGTAACAATTCTGTTAACAAAGAACATGCGAATAGACACAATAATAGGTCCATGCTACATAATAACTATATGCAGACCTACAACACTGTTCTCTTAATTATAGGATTATTAGAAATACAATTGTTTAGAAAAAAAATGCATGTAATATAGCTGTTTGTTACACGTTGCACTCCAGTCAGTGTTGATGTGTCACTCAAATGAGTGACACATCTGCCACTCAAATCAGTGACACATGCAACAAGTTCACTGTATTTGCGATGTACATACACTGAATGTTATATGATGATTTAGCAGTTTGTATTATCAGGATCTTTACGAGTGAGCTGGGACGAAACATTTTGTTTTTTTAAGCTTGAAGACCAGAGTGGGATGCGAACTAGCGATCTCCGACTTGGTTGACAAAATAGATGTTAGACGTGACATTTTTATTCAGAGTAGCAATTCATTAGCTAGCTTTTTCGCTTAGTATTATGGTACGAAATTCAAAACAACTGTGGAAAGGGACATCCATAAGAAAATGAAATGACCTAAGACCTAAGTAGCTATAGCCTATCCCGCTAGAAAGACAAAAAAAGGATTATCTTGATTTTCTCTTGAAATTGAGAAAAAGCTAAAATAATCTGAATTTTAAGATTTTCAGTGAGAAGGGCCCTTTATAACCAGATGTTTTCAATCTAGAAACACTAATACACTGTGCTGGGACCTGATTTTCACAAATCACTCAATTTCCGATCACTTGACAGAAAATTTAAATTGACTAGCTCAGAGCTCCAGGGGTTAAATGGTTATGGGTTTTCGGCCATTAGAAATATGTTTACTCTTACAGTGCGGGAATAGACTTTAGTCGTCAGAATCTGACGTCCACAGACGTCAGATTCTGACGACTAAAGTCTATCCCCGCGCTGAAGTACGATATAATTTTGCTCTGTGCCGGTGGAATCCGATGTCGTCCAGCTTTGTCACCAGTAGCTGCCACGTGGTTTAACAATATTTCCTGGAATGCAGACCGGTTAACTCCCTGCACATATCGGAATTGTCCGGACGCAGTAAAAATGCCACTCATAAAGACCATCAGATACCGAGCAGGAAGGTCAACCCCTAGACGGGATGCCTGTCTGACACAGCGCCTCACACGCGGAGCGGGATATTGAAAAGCCACTCATGAAATTTCGTTTATACTGATTATAATTACTCGATCCGAATAGTTTCGAGTACTAGATTATATTTTCTTAACGTGACCCTAATATAAAAACTTATTAGGAGAAGCATGATTTTTATGGCGTCACAAGTTCATTGTATTATTATTATTATTATTATTATTATTATTATTATTATTATTATTATTATTATTATTATTATTATTATTATTATTATTATTATTATTATTATTATTATTATTATTATTATTATTATTATTATTATTATTATTATTATTATTAGTAGTAGTAGTAGTAGTAGTAGTAGTAGTAGTAGTAGTAGTAGTAGTAGTAGTAGTAATAGTAGTAGTAGTAGTAGTAGTAGTAGTAGTAGTAGTAGTAGTAGTAGTAGTAGTAGTAGTAGTAGTAGTAGTAGTAGTAGTAGTAGTAGTAGTAGTAGTAGCAGCAGCAGTAGTAGTAGTAGTAGTAGTAGTAGTAGTAGTAGTAGTAGTAGTAGTAGTAGTAGTAGTAGTTCTTATTTGATAGGCCAATGAACCCTTTGCTTATTGGTATATATTAGGCTTTGTCCATAATAATATAAACAAATATATCTAAATTTTCATCAATTAAATCTAGCTTGACTATTTGCAACAATGTTTGACTGATTAAATTATGATGCATTTTCATTGCTGCCAACAAGTCATCATAACAACATATAAAAAAGAAGTTTACGTTCATGTTCTGTGGCTTGAAATCAATGTCAATAATATATCAATAGATCAATAAAATAATACCCTGCTTTCATTTATCACAAAGTTGAATGGTATCATTTGAATCCGAGTAATGATGTTGATGAATAGGCCTATGCGTTATTTTTTAATTTATTCATCAATGTAGGAGTAGCCATTAAATCACGCCCCTAATATCTCTCTGGATCCACCATATGACAGACTGCAGTCAATTATTTAGAGGTAAAAATACTGACTATACTTTGTCCGAAAAAAAACAAATCTGTTATTATATAGATGATTAGTATTTCAGTAAAAACTACAAAACTTGGATTGTATTACCCATTTTTACACTGGATCCAATTCCGACATTGTTTTATGGTAAATTAGTCGTGAGAAGCTAAACTAGTATATTATGGAAACATTTCTATTTTCCAAACCACTTTCAACATGTTCTAAACTAAAATATCATCTAAAGGTTAAATGTACAGCACAAATGTTACTGAAAGTCGGAAAAAAAGACGTGACAATCTACGTAAATACATTTAAATTGTTTTGCAGTTATAATATTTTTTTCGGTTGAATCATCGCTACCGTGACAGCAATTGGAGCAATCTCCAATTATCCAAGAAAGGCAGCTGCAGACAACTCGCGTATTCTTCTAAATGCCTTCAGCTGTGTAATTTGCGGGACATGAGTATATAGAACCCAGATAAGACACATGGTCTGGGGCCAGCCATGTCGCCAGCCAATTTCAGCACTAACCAGGCCCGGGATCGGTGGCCGTTGCCCGGCCAAATTGCAGGACAATTTGGCTAATTTGCCTAATTAGCATGCCTGCTTTCTTGGGACCAACAGCATAGCCCACAATGCGTTTCCGCACCTGGCATGTCCCTTGACAAAACCGGGACTCTGGAGGTCCTCGGGATTGCAATGCCGTGCAAAGGCAAGGAGAAGTAACTGCTTACTTTTCAAGTAAGCAGTTACGTTGTTGCCTTTACATTGCAGTGCAGTACAGCGGACGCTGTGGATCCGATATGATTTTCACGGGTGTTTCAATTTCCGCGAATTTGGCAATTCATGGGTGTGAAATTGGACGAATTTGAGAAACACAGAATCGAATATTACTTGATGCCAGACAAACTATAATAATGTGCATAAATTACCTTTGTTATCATTGCCATTCATTGTCGCAAACTGACTTTATTTCTTATATTATCAAAAGACAGCGCACTTAGAGGGATACTTGTCCGGTATAGCATGACAGCAAAAATAGAACATTAAAGGTGATCGTAATGATCGACATTTAAAACACATACTACATTATTTTCTGTGTCCGACCACGACATTCTAAGCCGGAAATGGAGAGTTATTGTTGATCAGGTACAGACCAATTATTATGGTAGGCCTATGGTTGAGGGATTCTCATTGTGGTCGGATATGTGTTTTCAATCAGTTAAAAATCTCGACCTTTTCCACGGCCAAGAATGTAGAGCTCCTCGGGCTTTATCCTATACGGAAAGTCGGGGATCGCGGGTTCGTCATTACAGTTTCGCAGCAACAAAATGTTTCTTCTTCGCTCAATTTTGTGGGGAGGCTATGTGGCTCGGAGGTAGCATGCTCGGCCTCAGACCGCCAGGGCTCGAATTTCGAATCATGTGTCTTGAGGGCAGTGCCATTTTATTCATCTCACCATGTATTCATTTATTTATTTATTCATGTAGTTATTTATTCATACAAATAATATTAACTGTTTAGTTTTAGAGTATTAATTATGGATTTGCATGATATGCGAAGCAAACGCCAATGACTTCTTACTTTTACTTATTTTCTAACATATGTTTTTAATTTACCTTTTAATCCCATCCAAAACATGTATGCATGTGGTTTTATCGTGGGAAAAGACAGAAGGCAATAATTACCATACCCCAAGATCTAAAATGAATAATTTAACCCTTTCAGTGCGGGGATCGACTTTAGTCGTCAGAATCTGACGTCTACAGACGTCAGATTCTGACGACTAAAGTCGATCCCCGCACTGTAAGAGTAAAAATATTTCTAATGGCCGTTGATCCATAGCATAGGTATTCAAATGAATCGGAAAGAGCTAACTAAGACGTCGTGATGAGTTTAAAAACCCTTTGGTCTTCAAGGTTTTCATAAAAAAATTCTGCGCTTCCAGCGTTAATGCTCAGATGTGTGTTGAATCTATACAGGATCATCATGGCTACTGCTATGTCCAATCAGGTTTAGTCTCCAAGTGTTTTGTGTTAAAATAATATTCACCAGTCTTGAAAAAGACAATTCTTGAAAACGTACTCGCACTATATTTTCTATACACGAATTACTTTAGACCAGTACTGCGGTGCGAATTCAAATAGCAGTAGCTGCTTACTTGAAAAGCAGGAGGTTTCTGCTGCTTACTTTTGCACTGCAGGATATCGCTCGTGGTCATGAGGATTATTTACAGGCTTGTGTACTTGTCATCTGATGTTCCTGTCATGATGGAGCAGGCATTGCTACAGTTGCACACTGTGACCAAAATGCTGCAGCAGGTCAGAGGTTCAGTGATCATTGTGACTATGGGACATCAGCTATCCCGAGATCCCAATAGGGAAATATGCCATAGGCCTAAATAGTGTAAATATTGTAATATTTAAAATACATTTTGTGTCTACACACTTGAGTAAATAATTTACTTATTTACTTAAACATATAAGTAAACGGGATTTACACATACTGGTGTACATAAATGAAGTAATTTGGTTGGTTTAAACATATTTTTATTGTCCAATTGAAGCAATACAGGATTGTAATACAAGGCTTTGTTCGAAAAGTAATTAGGTTATCTACTTAAACGTGAAAATAAACAGAAAAAACACCCAACAATAATTTATGACAACATAGATACGAATCTACCCCTTATAGCTGTTGTATACAAAGAAAGACCTGCTTGGCTATTTTTTCGACTAATTGAGTAACTTCATCACGTTTTCCTATAATTATCAATGGTATGCAGACTTGCTGTTTTTAATACATTAAACGCAGATGCGCTGTCCAAACACTGCTCCATCCAGAATATTAGCTACTTTTTTGAAAAAAAAACCTGTATTTACATAATTGAAATGTACATATTCACACGTATGTGTAAATCACATATTTACACTAGGCCTATATTGCATCTTTCCCCAACTGTTTACATACATATATATTTAAACATGGTAAACAGCTGGATCTTTGGGAGTAGGCCATGATGTAAATTCACAGACATACATTGCTATTGGCCTGTTGTAAAAATGTACCATGCTAATTATACGCGTGTATAATATCTACTACAACACCAAGGGTCTAATTCTGGTCATGACAAAATGTGTTATTGTTTCCGTGCATATGATCAAGCTCCATGTCCGCAATATTGGCTGAATGTCCATTATGTCTGAGTCACTACACTGCAACTTGCTGGCATTTGTCAAAAGATAAGACATCAATGGAGGTCATACTAATTTTCAAACAGTCAGACATAGATATATAAACAATTACAAAGAATATGAAATGTAGTTATATTGTCTCAAATCCATATGTACTGTTTTTGTGGACACATTTGTCCAATCGTAAACTAGACTGAAAAATGTACAGCATGATAGTCCAGGGAATATATTGGGCATACACAAAAAAATATACAAGTGTACATACAGGTGAAATGTCAGGACGTCCATGAAGGTGACAAGAATATGACATGTTACCATTGTTATGTTCACCTTTAGACCGCTTATCTATATTAGCGGGACAAGTTTACCGTCGGCTCAGTGAACTATCCACTGACCTTTGAAAGCGTTTTGTCGGGAATTGCCGTACAAATTGATGGATCAACGGATGTACACTTGTCGCTTAGAATGAACGGCTCGAAAGGGCATGGTGTGTAGATATCGACGCGACGCTGTGTAAATGGTCATATCATGTAATCTGATCTGTTTGAGGAAATAGAGTGTGGTGCAGAGGTATTATACTGTCCTGCAAACGCAAACAGCAGTATATGTTCACTTGAAAAGTAAACAGTTACTGTTGTTTGTCTTTGTGCAATACTCTCACGTAAAGACAAACAATATAGTAACTGCTCACTTTAAAAAAAGACAAAATTATGGTGTTGGTTTTTGTTTGCACAATTCTACCACACTAAGGAGGAGGTTTAAAAATCCATCTATAGTTGGCTACTTCTGGACCAAAATATCAATTCCCTAACTTCTTTTTATATAAAAAATATGTCTTCAATAGTAGGCCCCTGATTATTTTATTATCTGGTTTTGGGAAACATGCATATAATGTACATGAATAGTATCGTTAACAGGTATATTTATTATAGTTATACTAGTTAATACGTGAACATATATTTTACATCAGTATCTATTTTATTATAGTATACACTGTATGTCAAAATGTTTATTTTATTGTCGCATAGGTTAATAAATATTTCCATATTTATAATTATATAAGAGTGCAAAGGTCACGATAGTCCATTCATATAGATTATGCCATGAGTATTGTTTTTATAGGTCAGTTTTTGAAATCGCCGAGTCATAAACACTGTTAAATATGGCAAATGAGACAAATCTTTTCAAATATAGTTTGTTAAATAAGTAAAGAATACTGGCAAGTTAATCGGGATAGAAAAAAAGATCATTCTCCCCTCTCCTCTGTCCCAAGTTTCCTTTCACGTCTATCAACCAAATGCTCAAAATTTGTGAACTTAGATTGTTTCTGAAAGTACATTGATCATTTCAAATTCAATGTTTATTTTAATCTAATTTAATATTCATCTGTGATATTTGTCTGTGGATCATTGAGTAGCCAATCACAAAAAATAGGTATGAAACTAAATAAATTTTAAAGTAGAAGATTTAACATCAGCAATTTGATTTAAATCATTTGCTGTGATCCACGGCTAGGCCTCATAGTTAAATGGACTAGCCTGCCGCAAAGTTTTAGTCATGGTTGTAAAAAAGTTTAGTGAATATTATTGCTTACTTTTAAAATAATTATTACTTAATATTTCGAAATACAAATTAAATAACTGTTGATGCCCCTCATACGGCTTGACATTGTGACACCAACCATTACTAAAGTGAAAAAGAGGAAGGATACGTCGATCCCCTAAGAGCTAGAGGGTCGTAAGTGCCACTCAAACGAGTGGCACTCACGACCCTCTAGTTGCTAGGGGTCGATTTGTATGTTGGCAGGGCCTGACAACTACACAAACATGATCACAGCTCCCTAATTCAATTTGCTTCGGGCATCATTGCGTGTTGTGGACGTCAGAGTTACGTGGTCAGCCCCTAATGACAACTCCCACGAGTATGTGCCTCGTGACGAGGTCCTGACAGGACGTGGACATCAGGGGATTCCCCGTCTCAGTAAACGATGACCGATGATCGTGACACATGAAGCAGACATGCTTAATCATGCAGATTTGCCAAGTCGTAGAATATATCAGTGTGACCACGGGGTTTTACCCTTACAGCGCGGGGATCGACTTTAGTCGTCAGAATCTGACGTCTGTAGACGTCAGATTCTGACCACTAAAGTCGATCCCCGCACTGTAAGAGTAGAAATATTTCTAATGGCCGTAGACCCCTGACATGGATATTAAAAGGAATCGGAAAGAGCTAACTAAGACATTTATGATGATTTCAAGGTGAAAAAACCCATTTGGTTGCGATGTTTTTTTACACATTATTTCAGCGTTTTAAGAGTTAAAAACGCTTTTAACCCTTTAAACGTCATAAGCATGACTGTAGTCGCTTTCAATCAGTTTTATTGTAAATCACAGTTAATAGGAATGAAAGGTGTATTTACAATTTTAAACATCAAGATTTGCAAATCCTTTCCCTCAAGTTGAACACATAAGATTAACTTTCACCCACTTAAGGGCGTGGGTCACGGTAGCGAGACACAACTTGAACTGGGTGGAAATTCATATAAGTTAACAGGTAAAAGGTTAAACTCAATAATATAATACTATATATTCTTAATATCAAGAAGAGCTGGCAGAGACCCCGGTGTATGGTTAATGCTACCGCACGTCTCTTTCTTCTCCGCTCAATAGTAAATATTCAATATTGTAAGGAGTCTCTATTCATTCAATTATTCATTCATTCATTCATTCATTCATTCATTCATTCATTCATTCATTCATTCATTTATTCATTCATTCATTTATTCATTCTTTCATTCATTCATTCATTCATTCATTCATTTATTCATTCATTCATTCATTCATTCATTCATTCATTCATTCATTCATTCATTCATTCATTCATTCATTCATTCATTCATTCATTCATTCATTCATTCATTCATTCATTCATTCATTCATTCATTCATTCGTTCGTTCGTTCGTTTGTTCGTTCGTTCGTTCATTCATTCATTCATTCATTCATTCATTCATTCATTCATTCATTCATTCATCCATTCATTCATTCATTCATTCATTCATTCATTCATTCATTCATTCATTCATTCATTCATTCATTCATTCATTCATTCATTCATTCATTCATTCGTTCATTCATTCATTCATTCATTCATTCATTCATTCATTTGATCAAACTCTTTGTTATTATAAAATATTATGTATGTACAATAAAGTGAATATACCAGTGAAGCAAAGGCAATCCATCTGACATTAATGATATTAATATATATATCATCTCACCATCCTCAGGAGGTTCTCCTGGCCCAGTTTAGCCTATATGTGCACAAAGGCTGCCTAAAACCTCATTCTTTTCATTTCATTTGCATAAAGGGAATCGCAACAAGCAAACCGCAAGTATCACATCGAATTAACAAAAAAACTGAATTAAAGAATTCAAAAATAAACAAACATTGGGTGTAAGTCGCGTGTGCGCACGTGATTTTTCCCAAAATCTAAATTTACCGAGAACTTCCATCATCCCGCCTGACGGAGCCAGCGGCCGAGGTTTTTTGCTTCTGCCACAAATCAACATCAGCTTGATACTGATCCTACATTGTTCCAACACCCCACTGATGTTAGCCCAGAAAACAAGAGGCGTTGACCCAGTGTTGTATTAAAGTTGGGCCACTGTCTGTGACGGAGGACCAACATTAAAACAACACTGGGAGGCCAATGAATCAAGTTCGCGTAAAGCCTTGATGCTATGCCCTCATTCATCAAAATAGTCACCCTCTGCCACCCTGTGCCCTGCCGTATAACAATGGCGCATTGTCATGCACCACAAAGACCGTGGCTGGACTGGCAGTTTCAGTTTGCAGGAGTGTCGCAAACGCAACACCCTGTCTGATCGGCGTGCGAAAGCCAAATCAAACGTGTATGTCGTGAAGATTCCTTACGTCGTTGTCTGCATATTGTGGGAATATCGCGACAGACGGAAGCTAGAAGTCGGGACTTTGCCCTACTCACATTTTTATGACTTTATGGGTTTTTTACTATACTTCATAGTACCATAGAATACACTTCATAACTGAAGGGTTTGGAGTATTGCACAATCATTGTGAATGCATTCTAAGGGCCAAATGACACTTTCAGGCTGAGGGCCCAGAAATAAACTAACCCTTTAGTTTCACATTAAACATGATTCGCTTCAATAATGTTCGTTTGGTGCTGGGCCAGCATCCTGTATAAGATCGGGAAGCATCAACCAAACATTGGAATATCGTCTTCGTTTTCGCCGTAAAATAAGTTATAACACCCATTTTTATAAAAACAGTCGTGAGCAGTGTACCCATGCAATATTTCAAGAAGGGTGTGTGAATGATTATAAAACAACCTGATTATAGGATGAGTAACTGTTCTATCATTAACAACCATAGAGCAGTTCGTGATGTTTGCCTTAATGCGACAAGAATGTATATTGACTAGGCCTATATTGAGTAATAATGGAATTGAATAATTATAATAATTGATCGAGGCATATTAGGCCCATCTGATTTTCACCTGGTGCCAGAGAATTCATTCGCCTGTTACTCGAAACTGAGGGGTACTACATCGTGAATAGGCTCGAATGTTAGTCGTAGAAGCTGTACGTCTACGGTGCTCTAAACTCCGAAACATTATGGAACCTGCTGTGATGATACATGTGATTCTATTGCGCAATATTGCGACAATGTACATATTAAATAGTTAAAGCGACGTGAAACAATAATTTATGTACTCACTCACCAAGTGAATATTTACTGAAAACGAAATATCTTAACTCATATATCACACTATTAACTTTTATCTCTGCAAATATGTCTTGCTACCGCGACACACAGCTTTAAGTTTGTGTAATTAATCACCAGAGAATCCGGGTTGTGATCCCGGTTACGATATCATCAAATGCATGCCATTGTAACGAGCACTGGTAGACTGTAAATATTAGGGGCTGTTGGCATTCCTATATATATTATTCTACACATTTATTTCATTCTAATCCCAGTTTGGGGTGCTGTGTCATTATATTTAAATTATCAAAATACGCACTCTTCGAAGAGCTCGCCATGGGTTACAAAAAATCTCCATCACATCTTGTAACTAGAATTGAGCTGAAAAAGCAAATAAACTAAGAGATGGTAAGCTTTGATAACTCTATTCGTTGTTGATCTAACGTTCTCCTTATGCTTGTTTGTCAATGAGGAAACTTTAGTCATTTATCTCATTTTTTACAGAACGTGCTCTTTTTCTCAGACAGGAGAATTATGTGGTTGGTAAATGTTTCTAAATGAAATAGCCGGTAAGCACAAGACATTGACCGATGTTGGTTCGATGTAGACAGTCCATTGTCTACAACGCTGGCCCAACACTGACCCACCATTGGGTGGATGTCTCGTGCTCCCGGATTAGTTGTCATTCACGTGGACATCTGCGCACAATGAGTTTTCTTATCTCTCCGGATACTGGACGTTCTGCGAGGGTCCCCCACATCTGCACAGCCGCTACAAGTATATCTCGGCATTTGATGAGATCAATATAATATTTATTGTGGCTTTTTCTCAAAAGGATGTCCATGGCGTCTCCATGGAGTTGGTTTGCCCTCCGTGGGGAAGGTGACTACAGATTGTATGCGCTGCCACGGAGGGGTGACTGGCAGCCTATTCATCAGCCGTCTGTCTGTTTGTCGCCAAGATGGCGGCGCCCTTTTTCACCCTTCATATTGATGGCAATGCGAAGGAAATACCGGCTCGAAAATGATAGGAATTGTCCGATGAAAAACGCTAAATATAGGTGCGGTCAGATGACAGCTGACTGAGTTGCTTAACCCGGAACACTGGGTTCCTACGGAGGAAATTATCTTCTGTTTACACCCAGGGCGCGGCGTGATTGATCAATCATCGAGAAATATGATTGATGTGAAAGTCAAACGCGGTTAACTTGGTCCAAATGGCACATGCATCAAAATGCCGGCGCTCATCTGTTACCAGACAAACGCGAGTCATCGACACAATGCTGGTTCAACGCTGGCCCAGCGTCTGCGACGCTAGTCCAACGGTAAAGCAGCATTAGGTCGAATTCTAGTTCGTTAGGCGTTCTGTGACAGCTCCAACAAAAACAATCGCTCAATAAAAATGTGAGCTGGCCCACAGCTCTTCTGTCATATTTGCCTTGCTCTATGTGCCTATATGTGATCCACACTGGATAAATAACGGTAATGTGACTCTACTTGATTTCACACGCCGAAAATTAAATGCGAAGTTAGTATATTGGTACGACTTTTTCTAGCATTGGGGGGCCACCATTCAATTCCCAGAGGGGTGTACTGGATAATTTATCGCGAAAAATCATTTATTTCAACCCGGCTCTCGCGCGCTGAAAATGTCAAATGTTATAACATGTTTATATATCTAGCAGTTCTTGAAATATATGATGGTTGCCCCCTTATGTTTTAACCTGTTAAGTGTTCTTATTTAAATGTTCACTCATTTGAAGTTGTGTATCGCTGACATGACTTCAAATACGTGGTAATTATACTCATACTTTGTTTATTTTGGGACCAAACAATTGCAAATTTTGACGTTTAAACACACATTTGATTCCAAATAACAGTGCTTTAATCTGCTAATAAAATGGCTTAACCCTTACAGCGCGGGGATCGACTTTAGTCGACAGAATCTGACGTCTGTAGATGTCAGATTCTGACGACTAAAGTCGATCCCCGCGCTGTAAGAATCAACATATTTCTAATGTCCAGGTATTCAAATAAATCAGAAAGAACGAACTAAGACATTTATGATGATTTGAAATTGAGAGAAACCTTTGGTTGCGATGTTTTTTTTACAAATTAATTCAACGCTTTAAGGGTTAAACAAGCGACTATTGTCGTGCTTAGCGCTAAAAGGGTTAATACTGTTATTATAACTAAATCATGTGACATTTGTGTGCAATGGCGGGTTTTAACTTTAAAAACCCACCACAAAGATATGCTTTGTGTTTTTTACAATAAACGCGTATTATGATTTTTTTATTGAAAATTAAATAAAATGAAATGAATCGGGTTTTAGACCACTTTTGTGCACATACAAGCTAAATTGGGCCAGAAGACCCTCCTGAGGATGGTGAGCATTTATGCGCAATGGCGGATTTTAACTTTATAAACCCACCACGAAGATATGCTTTGTGTTTTTTACAATAAACGCGTATTATGATTTTCTTATTGAAAATTAAATAAAATGAAATGAATCGGGTTTTAGGCCACTTTTGTGCACATACAAGCTAAATTGGGCCAGGAGACCCTCCTGAGGATGGTGAGCATTTGTGCGCAATGACGGATTTTAACTTTATAAACCCATCCCGAAGATATGCTTTGTGTTTTTTACAATAAACGCGTATTATAATTTTTTTATTGAAAATTAAAAATAATGAAATGAATCGGGTTGTAGGCCACTTTTGTGCACATACAAGCTAAATTGGGCCAGGTAACCCTCCTGAGGATGGTGAGCATTTGTGCGCAATGGCGGATTTAAACTTTATAAACCCACCACGAAAATATGCTTTGTGTTTTCTACAATAAACGCGTATTATGATTTTTTTATTGAAAATAAAAAAAAATGAAATGAATCGGGTTTCAGGCCACTTTTGTGCACATACAAGCTAAATTGGGCCAGGAGACCCTCCTGAGGATGGTGAGCATTTGTGCGCAATGGCGGATTTTAACTTTATAAACCCACCACGAAGATATGCTTTGTGTTTTTTACAATAAACGCGTATTATGATTCTATTATTGAAAATTAAATGAAGTGAAATTAATCGGGTTTTAGGCCACGTTTGTGCACATGCAAGCTAAATTTGGCCAGTAGAACCTCCTGAGGATGGTGAGCCTCATGAGGATGGTGAATTATATTATTATATCATAATTTGTTGAAATTCAGATGTGTCTATAGAAGTTGTAGTTGTAGACCAAGGACTTCTAAAAACATTGCGGCTGGTCATACCCAGCAAACACGAGACGTTGAGCCAATTGTAACAGTGTTGAAACTGCCCAGCCCGGGGATCGAACCACCGAGCCTGGCATTGTGATGCCTGAGCGCTACGAATCTAGCCAAAGAGTCGACTCACTGGCCAGAGTAGTAATCACTCCAGTACGCCACACACACACCCGGCTACACAATGTTTTAATGTTGGGCCAGCGTCGCAAACAAAGGGCCAGCTTCAAAACAACATTGGCTCAACGCCTCGTGTTTGTGGTTATAGTATCCAAGCAGCCACGACACATTAACCCATGTTGGTTCAGTGTTGAATCATCGTCTGCGATGCTGGCCGAACAATTACCAGCATTGGCTTAATGTATGTATAAAATATTGATTTAGCGATGGTCCAGCGTCGTAGATGTGAACAAACGGTGAACCAACATTTATTCAGCGTCTTGTGTCTGCTGGGTCTCCTGTTACAGACCCTTATACTGGGAGTGTGGTTATTTTCTTCATTTTATTTCAACGAGAAAGTATACAATTTATCATGCAGCGTAACCCAACAAGCAGAACACTTTGTCCCAACACTGATTTAATGTTGTGCCCAACATTAAACAAACTTTGCTCTAATGCCTCGTGTTTACTGGGAAATATTGTAGATGTTATATTTCTCTCCTAATGTCATCGCACTGCTGTCATTGTCTTTGCAATTACATTTTGCTGGACATTCTATGATTATTAAATGTTACAAAAAATAAAGGTGATTTAATCACAAATGCATGGGTGCTTTACATAAACACCGCTACATTATCAGGGACGAAGACATCGGGCCGACGTTTATACATATGTTTTGTGAGGAGCTCTTGGACATGAATGTTATATCTTCCATCATTAATAATTAATTATTGTGTCATAATAACAATAAAACTATAGAGACCTTTAGTGAACCTTTGGCCAAATTTTAATAATATTTGTTCGGCGTTTCACCAATGTTTCAACTGTCTCCATTGGCAGGGAGGAAATTAATACAATTATTTTTGAATGAAATTTGAAACGCAAACGTAGATGAAAGTGGATTCATACCTTAAAGAAACATAGTACCTCCGCTCTGCAAAAAAACCGCTGGAATGAAATCTATTACGTATTAACTTCATTCGATTGTCTTCCGCGATAATCGCTATCAGAATTGTGTTCCGATAACACAGATCGGCTCGCCCCTGCAGCGCTGTGTGTGCGGGGACATCGCACTGGGTCTTCAGAGTGGTGCCTGCACGGCATTGGTGCCCGATGGCTCGGCTGGTTCTGGTGGGTTCTGGTATGCGGCAATCCCGCTGATTAGTATGCATTGCCTGGCCGGTTTTGATACAAAGATCAAACATCGGCTGCAGGTCTGAGTCCGCGCGTCACACCACGCTACGACCTCGTAATACCCCCAGCTCTTACAAACAATCTCCCTAATCCGCGGCAGCGACAAGCGAACTGCCCCCCCCCCCCCCCACCGGATCCCCATAAGCCGACATGGCGTAACAACGGCTTGACTTGACTGAGACCGCCCCAGGCAGACAGCCTACTCGCCGCAGTGACGCACGGAAGAAAGTATCTGCATTTGTATTCCACGCGAACGTGATTTGTTTACACAAGTGGCATCTTCTGTGGACAATGGTATGGATAAGTGCATGTGTGATGACACTACGCCCCTTTGACATAAGAGGTCTGCTATGCATCGCGAAGGCAAACAGCAGTAACTGCTTACTTTCTACTGCTTACTTTCTAAGTAAGCAGTTACTGCTGTTTGCCTTTGCATAATATGTCTGTACTGCTCTGTAAAGCTAAGAAGAAGTAGCCGTTTAATTGAAAAGTGTATACATAAGCCTACTTGAAAAGTGAGTAGTAGTGAGCTGCTAAGCCAGAACAAATTGTTTCAGTCACATACCTACACATCCGTCTATCATTCCACGATGCAGCAGGTCTTCCACGGAGCTGCCAAGTCTGGAAGACTCTGGCCCTATAATTGCGATAGTGTGAACATCTGTTAATTGCAGCGGACAGACCAGCTGATCGTTTCATGTAATACAAAAAAGTAAATAATTCACATTTGGACATCGATGTACATGTCATACATTTATATTAATATGTGGTTAACCAGCTGGTTATTAGTTGGTTGGCTGGTTGTGTGATATATTGTGCCACAGCAAAAATACTTTGTTATGTATTTCTGACCACAGTAAATTGATCAGAGTATAATACTCGCTCCGATTTAGCAACTGTTCTGGTTTTGTAATGATTGTGAATATTACATTTCAATATTGATTATTTATGTAAACAGATGACTTTTGTAGTGACTATTCGGATGCTTCAGGAGTCATTCAGTTGACGTTTACCCACTTGAATTAGCTGTGCGTCGCTGACGCGATTTACGACTTCAAATTAGTAAAATTGATCTTAATTATGTCTCCTTCAAACAAAAAACTGAGAAATGAGCATTAAAACAGTTACATCGGAATATGGTTTGATTTTATTTATACAAAAAAATGGAATTATTTATTATCCATTTGGACGTAGTAGATCGCGATAGCGAGACACAACGTATATAAATATTTACAATACCTGGGCCATTTGACAAATTACGTGTGGTAAGATAGACCAGACTGTGCCATTTTTTGAGAAAATTTGGCTTTAATTCTGAAGCCAAAACATGGTCAAAGTCGAGGGAAGATGCGAAAAACTGGTCCAGACATCATTGACTAGAACGCTCTCGGTTAAATCACTCGTTTTCTATGAACAACCGTACGCTCCAACCAGTGGTAAACGTCCAGGCCGTGGAATTATTGGCGTTTGCCGCGTGTCGCACCCCAGCACTCGATGGCTCTTGCATCGAATCACAGGCATATTTGCTCCAGAGGATAATTTCCCTTGACAAACCGGGACTTGATACAATAAAGGGGAGGCTGTGTCTCTGTACCTAATCACCAGTTTGTGCGACTGAATCCAGGCGTGCAGCTGCGGCGTAGAGTCAAATAACAGTAACTGCTCACTTGATAAGTAAGCGGATACTGATGTCTGCCTTTCCTCGGGAAGCCTGAGCGTTTACCAGTGTCCTCAACCTATCAATGCCACCGCAATTTCCAATCAGGCCACGGTGTCTGCGCTCAGGGAATGTCGTCTGGCAGGAGAATGCTGGCTGGAGGTGGTTCGGAATCCCAGGCTGTATACAAGCGTTCCTTTCTGGCTTGGTGGCCGTTTTTCTCTCATTATTGATGTAAACTGAAAGCAGTTGCACTTTTCGAAAGCACGACAGTCACGATTGTCGTTGGTGTGTGACTATGTTTAGCCAGTAAGTGACATATAGGCCTAATCACACATAATATATGCGTCAGATCTTTCATGTAAGGACAAACAGTAGTAGCTGTATGTAGAAAAACTATTGTTCTTACAAATAACAAGTGATAAGTAGTTTATTCTGGTGATCTTATTTAGAAGAAGACAAGACAGATGCCATGAATGCACATGATACATGTACAGTATTCACATTTTATATTTACATATTATTAACTTAAGAAACATAGCCACATTTTTAGGGTTTTCATCTTCAATCTGTTTACGTATATGAATACCAACATGTAAGGGGAGTGCACCTAATTCTCCATAAATAATCATAGAGGAAGTGAGCTTATCTACAGATAATACATATTTAGGATGTCTAAGCTGGAGTCTTCTAAACATGGCGCATTTTTGGCTGCCCCATACTGCAACTCCGTACAACCCTACTGGTTTAACAAATACTTTGATATGTGTTAACATTATATCCATCGAGAGATATATATTTATGTTTTTTTATGTAGAGCAAACAAAGCGCTGTTTCCATTCTGATATAACTGAGATTTGGCTTTCTTTAAATTGTAGTTGAAAACTAATCTAAAGATGTTGTATTCGCCTACAATATCTAGTATATATTCTCCGAAGTAATATGGTTGTTTCCTAATGTTCCTTTTTTGGTTTTATTCACATTGATGTACCGGTCGAAAGAATCACAATATTTTTTGTATTTCATCCAATAATGCTTGTAGGTCGTTAGGATTTTCAGCCAATATTATCATGATTATTGTATCATCAGCGTACAAGAGTATATAAAGTTGAAAGTATGTTACAATTTCTTCATAAAGTTGCTCTTCTTGCATGTTCTCTATGTTTTTAATCCGTTTCATTTACGCGATATATAAAAAAATGATATGGCGGTGCAGGCATAACTTGGTTGGAAATTAATAAACCAGCGGAAAACTAATTAATGTGACTCATACTAGATGTGCGTCATACTGCAAGACAACCGACTGCTTACAATTGGGAGGCCTGTGTTTTCATCGTGATTGGAACATTATGTTTGTATTTTAAAACATTATTTGGCATATTTTCTGTGTTATCAGGAGTTCATTATTTTTTGTCATATTGTCAGTGTTATCAGGATAAACAGACGCACTTATTCAAACATGTTGCTATATCAGAGGTGGTAATACTATGTAAAATATCAAAGATACACGGGCCGCGTAACAAAATGTTATAAAGCTTGACATAATGGTGTTGGCCAACTGTTTACTTTTCAAGTAAACAGTTACTGTTGATTACCTTGATTGCAGTGTAAGCCACTATGGCATATATTCTCCTAGACGTATTGGATGGTGGATGATTTGATAAGGTCACAACAAGCTAATAACAGGTCGTGTGGCCTTGCTATAGACGTCACTGCGTCAAATATAGACGTTATTCGGCAAGTGACAAACTAAATGAGATTCTCTGCGAGGTCGCTGGATTGAATGTACTGTATATTAGTCAAGTAGATGACCCTGAAAAACAGAAACATTTATTACTATTTGTTTATTCATATCAGTAGCAGACCTACATGGTCTGCATCAATTTACGATCCACCTATATCCCACTGTTGGACATATATTTGGTCTTGGTTTAAAATTGTTTATATTCCTACATATTCATGTAATATCTATATATTTGGTCTGTTTACTTCTCATATTTCAATTATGCACCTTTTAATTACATTCTCCTGGCTAGCTTGCATAGGTTTTAGCACAACGAGACCAATGTCAGTATCATATATTATTGTATTTTAAATATCGTGTATTATAATTTGTGAGGTAGCTTGCACAGCTCCAAACGCCAGCGTCCGAATCACTACTCTCATGGCAATGCCACTTTTAACATTAAATTTAATTTTAAGTAATATCTGATATCCACATAAAACATGTTCTTTTTAAAAGCTTCCTATATAGCAGTGTTAATTAAATTGATTTTAAGTGTAGCTATGATTAGATTGTGTATATTTTAATCTGTATGTATCTCGTACACATATTTTAGAAATGTATTGTATTATTGAATGTATAACAGGGCACATTAAAAAAAAAACATCTTTGCTAATATGTATACACCCTGTATAAATATAGTGGAATACATAAATAAATCTACAAAAGAGAACATTCTCACGTGATTGTTACAACTGTAAGTAATAACGACATCCGTTTCGAAGTCTTACAAAACAAACCATCTGACGACTATCTTTACTTGGATGAGCACCCACATGAGGGGTTTAAATATGGAAGATCATACTTTTAGAAGGGTTCAATATGTGGATGCCTTCCATTTTATGAATCCTATTCAGTGAGTGCATCCACAAAAGCAAGGACATGTGATATCCCACGCAAACACAATTCAAAGATGATGTGATTTCAGGTGGCATGCAGACTAAATATGCGGACAATTATTTTGCTGTATTTTCCACTTGATACACTTGATACACATCAAATGAGTGGAGCAGACAACATGTCGAAGATACATTCGCCACATAACATTAGATGTTACAAACCATGACATATACTAGAGGTGCTTATTAAGGCCCTCAACAGACGATGTCAAATAATGTGAGGTTAATGTTGGCCCAGCGTCTACAACGCTGGTCCAGCTTTAGTCAAACATTCGTCTGTAAATCTGTAAATTTCTGCACTCTATGTCTAACGTATCATTAATCATAGTTTCTTACAATGTTGAACTCACAGGCTGGACCAATCGCCCAGGCGCGTAAGCTAAATTGAGTCGCGAGAAATGAAAGTAATTTGATTCCACTTACAAAAGAAGAAAATAAATTTTTCACATGCATGTGAAGTGTAATTAATCAAAAAATAAACACGCTATAATAAAAAGTTGCGGTCATCATTATATTGCTCGAAAATTTAAATGATAGCAGCTACCACTACTGTCCTTAAACCTGTTAAAGTTGAAGGTAAGAGGCATTGGGGTCCAAATACCTTTACGTGTTCCCATTCACCCCCTAGTATTTTTATAAAGAATCAGGCTACTTGCTACCCATTCAAACTTGTTAAATCTAGACTATTACATGTACTTTTCCAGGTTATGGAGAAACCAGTGCTAAAAAACGAGTTATCCTCTAATGTAAATAAAACTAAACAATTTGACCAATTCTCTCCATCAACCATTTCAGTACGACTCCCGAGGAAACTTGGACGCATGGCGATTGCTCTCTATACCGTGGCGTGTGAGCCATCTACACTGAGATTGTATCGTATAGTTTTTAAATAATTTTATTCGACAAATCGCGGCAGAAATCCAGCCATAAACAAGATGAAAAAATATTAATCTAGAACCAATGTATGATCAACATCCCGCGGCAGAACATGCAGGCCGCGTATTGCTGAATGTCCGGGGCTATCAAAAGACTGGTGTTCCCAATTCGTCAACGATACATTAAACCAATGTTGTTGTAGCGCTACATCAACATTTTTCCAACGTCTCGCATTTGCTGGGTGCACAGCAATCTGACTGCCAGAGGCCTTGGCGAGGTCGTGCATCTCCAAGGCCAAGCCGAGAGGCTCACCAATGGCGGCGCAGGTGGAGGACCAGTGGTCTTTAGCCTGACACAAAAGATATCCCGAATAAATCTTCAGAATGATTTCCCTCTTCGGGGATGATTGATTGACAATGATTAGGCGGCATAAGATCATGGCTAACCATCGGGAGATTGCTGCATGGGCCTTCACCTTCGACGCTGGCTCAATATTGAGCCCATATTCGTGAATAGATCGTGTACGACTTGGCACGTTAATTAGTAACCTTGTTATTGGTGAGAATATTCGCCAAAGGATGCGTCGAATAAAGCCGTTTTCATACATGCACCATGCCCAATACGTGTATGTATAAACGATCTCTTAGAAACTGTTAAATAAACAACCCGTGGTCGATTATTCAATCAAGGCCATTTTTACACAGTCCGTGTTAACTGTAAATCGCCATTAAACAATGGCGACGCTGACCAAGCAAAAAATCAGAGTGACTTGTGTTTTCTGGGTATGCACACAACATCTTTGGTATGGCGGGATCAACTCATCTTAGCACAACCCTGCAGACCTAAGAGACCAATGTTGGTTCAATGTTGGGCTGACGTCGTAGACGGCGGGCTAACATTGACCCGACACTGGGTGAACGTGTCGTGTTTGCTGGAAGTCACAACATCAGCGGTAGAAGTCATC
>OZ024908.1:27272103-27339603 GCA_964017125.1 Flabesymbios commensalis | reverse complement strand
AACAATCAGCATTAAGTACTTATTCAGTGTAATTAACTCACCATAATATATGTCATTGTAATTGTAATCTAATTGAGAATGAACCCCAAATGACGTATTACCTGCGTGGGGGTTGTTATTGATGAGCTTTTGACATACGATTTTCTATTAAAACAATGTTACTTCATGTTGTACCATCATAAGGCCTAAATTAACTTTGACCATCAACATGGTTTGTCACGTCTGGAATCTTCGTGTATCCCCATAACAGCAAATTAGACTTCTCCTGATAGGATCTTGGCTGCAGGGGGGGATTTGATGTGCTTTTATAATCTGGTTGCAATATTGCACTGTACCATAGGCAGCATCGCACACTCCAGGCATTTTACCAGTTTGGGGCACTATATATTCACCACCACGATGACAAACACCCGACCAGACCGATGAAAACAATGCAATGTCTTTCCTGGGACGATTCCATATCAGGCCAGTCACTCTGTAGGTTGGCTTAGACTAAAATAGAGCAGAAAATATCGTTTTGTCTGTTTTGGAACGGCTCTGTACTATCACCATGATCACGTAGTAAAAGTGGGCTAAAATCGAGGAGCATGCACATTTTAAATTAATATTTTTCATGTTGTACCATCATAAGGCCTAAATCAACTTTGACCATCAACATGGTTTCTTACGTCTGGAATCTTCGTGTATCCCCATAACAGCAAATTGGACTTCTCCTAATGAGATCTTGGCTGCAGGTAGGGATTTGATGTGCTTTATCAAATTTAATGTTGCAGCCAGCTTCGTGCAGACGAAAACTGGTCTCGAATAAGTGAATATTAACTATCCAAGTGCCAGGGAGTCCCTAGTGAAACACCCAACCACACCATGTCACTGAGGGCTTCTGAATTGATGTGTGCCAGACACGGAATGCAACATAAAGATGTACACAGTTTCGTCAGCAACTTATTCTAGGAGATGGTACACATAGATTATGTTGTGTTTTAAAAAGTTAATTCGGAGAATAAGAGAAGAAATTCGGCGCCGGGACAGGCAAAATTAGCACTCGCCCTAACCGGACCAGGGATAAGTCGGCGCCTTCTGGAGTCAGGTCCGGGGGACGTGCGAATCCCATCTGTCCACCACAAATAGGATTACCCCCCTTCCCCGGTGGCTGGCCAAATTCAGTTTGCGGGCCCAGTTCACATAAAAGGCCAAATCCTGTTGAGTTGCCGTGCAGTTTGACACGTGGAAACATAGCAGGGTCGCACCACTTACGTGGGGGATGCGACGGATAGGCCATCCAGCCAGACACGGCACTTCGACCCAATGTTGTTTTCAGATTGGTGCAGCGTCTGCGACGCTGGACCAACATGAAAACAACATTGGATCTCGTGTTGACTGGGGTATAATACATAAGTTACTGGCCAGATGTTGTCTGGCTCTGGAACACCGAACAGAACGCTGAACCGACAACCAAGTGGTACCACTTTATGAGATACAGGGGAAGATGATCTTTAAAAATTACACTGTCAAAACTCAATGCCCACAAAAATGAAAATTATTTGACCGATGCCGTTGTTTACATATTATTTTTATCACCCTGACAAGGTACGTGCAGATAAACAAAATACTGATATTGAGCCTGTAGTGCATATGCAATGTTCCAGTCTACATTCACATAACTCGGGCTTGTGATATTTCCATATAATACATCAGGAATAAAATTAATTATACCTTTTAAAAACTGAATTTAGTTCATTGGGGGGGGGGGGGGCACCATACCATTACCAGGCGGCGGGCGGGTGCAGTATTTGAAAAAGGTGCAAAAGGTGCATGTATATAGTCTGATATCATTCATCTTTACATTTTACCCCCCTGGTCACTGGACCTGTTCATTCGTGTGCCATTTCAACTCCACGGAGAGCATACAGTCCTGCAGCCGTTTTGGCGCATTGGACTTATCGTACACATTGCCATCTCTGTCCTACCAGGTACTCATTTTCACCTGAGTCAAGTGAAGCATTTCAGGGTGAAGTGCCTAGCCCAAGGACAAAACATCTTAACAATGTCCAAAGATTGAGAGGAGAGAAACATGATATTTATCTGAGAATCCTGCACCAAGCGGGATTCGAAACCGCAAGGCAGGCAGCGACATCGACAGAGTGCCACGCTCTGACCATTGCGCCATGTCCCTCTCTTTAAATACATGTTTTCGTGAAATAAATATTGTCTGAAAGACATGTTGTAAATACATATTTAATAACCTCTATAACCTCGTTCAGCATCATTAAACAACCTTTTAATTTGTAAAGCCTTGCTTCGCTCGGCTCCTTAACCTCCAGATCCATAGTAAGCCTAGTCTAGGATCATTACAATTACAATTATTTCACGTGGAATGCTGTAGACTGGTCATATAAGATGACAATCATAGTACTATATATAATGACATTAGTGGGCATACATAATGGCATTACAAGTAGTTCACATGGAATACGCTAGACTTGTCATTATTATGAAGACAATCATGATCATATATATAATGACATTAGTGGGCATAAAGAATGACATTACAAGTAGTTCACATGGAATACGCTAGACTTGTCATTATATGATGACAATCTTGGTCATATATATAACGACATTAGTGGGCATAAAGAATGACATTACAAGTATTTCACGTGGAATCCTAGAGACTGGTCATATATGATGACAATCATAGTCATATATATAATGACTTTAGTGGGCATACATAATGACATTACAAGTATTTCACGTGTAATACTGTAGACTGGTCATATATGATGACAATCATAGTAATATATATATAACTAGCTTTGACCCGTGCTCCGCACGGGCAAAGCTAGAAGGCAGTAGTAAGTAGTCACCACTGGCATAATTGGAACACTGCAGCCTGACCAAAAATGACATGAATATACTAATGACTCATGCATAATTAAAAAAGAACAATTAGGCCTAAGTGTTTGAATATGTATGAGTATGACATCGGCTTAGAATGAATAAACTAATTATATTCTTTGTACAATGACACCTCCACAAAACTTACGTGGAGAACAGTTGATTTTACTATAGTCGCATTCACATTAACCATGATGAAAGATTTTCGCCGATTTCTCAGTCAATTCTCAACCGATTTTCCTGAAATTTCACACACACTATTTGCCATTCATGTCATTGACTACCCTGAAAGTTTTGATAAATATATTAGATACATATTTTTTAAAAGTTAAATCATTTGACATGTAGTAAATAAATAAACAAGTTGCCCTCTTTAAACCCATAAGCTTCGTCTCAGAATTTTATTACATGTCAAAAGGTCTAACTTCTACAATACTCAATACAACTTCAGGGTAGTGACGACATGAATGGAAAATAGTGTGTGTAAAATTTCATGAAAATTGGTTGAGAATTGATTCATAAATCAGCGAAATTCAATAATCCTGGTTGATGAATTTAATGTGAAACACACATGCTTTTTGAGCACAGGAAATAAAAATATAGACATTGACAATGTATAATGACTTGAATCAGTAGTTATTAATACGTTTTCTATCCGATATATAATTTTTCCAGGCCCCAATAGTCATACATTTGTATAATTGAAAACCATCCATAACTGAATATAATGAATGAATGAATGAATGAATGAATGAATGAATGAATGAATGAATGAATGAATGAATGAATGAATGAATGAAATCTTATATAGCGCATGTATCCAGCCGGGGGCTGTTCAGAGCGCTGAACATCGAGAGTAAATTAGCAAGGCCTGTTATCATTCAAACTCCAACTCAGTCTCCTGGGAGATATACAGCTGAGCTGCCATTGAGGCGCATCAAGCTATTTTCATTCCAAGCAAATTCGCCTTATGTGCCAAGTACTCACACATTGTGGATTTTCTGGGGTCTCGCTGGCTGGAAACTGCGCCTACGTCTATAGAGGTTATTTTACGTCCAACTCTAGGTCAGTCAGACAAGCCATCTGATTTACGTGGTTCTCTGAGCCCCACGAGTGTATACAGCACCTGGCAGTCACCAGGCGGTCACCCATCTAATTATTAACCGGGCGCGACGTTGCTTAACTTCAGTGATAGAGCCAACCACGATGAGCGAACGTCGTATTCCGTATATAATGTATAATGACTTAATAATAATAATCATAAACATAAGCAAGTTGTGAACTGTACAAACTACATTTAGGCCTCTTCGGGACCAGTGCTCATGATCGTGGCACAATGCTGGATCGGGATTGTACCCATGTTGCGGACAGTGGGCCAGCATTAATCCAGCGTTGGTTCAAGGTTTTCATTACGGGAACGACATTCAGACGGCATTGGGTCAGTGTATGATGTGTCCACGTGCATTGTAGTGACGCAGCACATAACAAATCACGATGCACTAATCAAAGTTGGATGAATGCTGGCAAGAGCCGGGGACGGTGGACCAGTACTGAACCGACGTTGGGCTAGTGTCGTGCTGACTTGTAGTGGACACAGCCATCAGCTAGAAATTGTGATGAATATCGACTAAAAGCCAAATTAGGACCCAAATAAAAATCCTAATATTTGTTTATTAACGTTACAACCATGTCAGAATGTCAAAGCTTTGTGTGAGGTATATAGTGGGTGGCGGTAAATAGCGATATGGTCAGGGGGGTCGTTTAACGCCCGATAAAGCCTAAGATGGCTTATTCTATTATAGTATAGATGTAGATAGTGGGCATATAGAATAACATTACAAGTAGTTCACGTGGAATACTGTAGACTGGTCATACATGATGACAATCATAGTCATATATATAATGACATTAGTGACCCAAATAATGACATTACAATTAGCTCACGTGGAATACCAGAGACTGGCCATATAGGATGAAACTAGTATGACTTTAATAAGAGGTAATGCATTTATATATCACATAGTACTTAATATTCTGGTTATTATAATCATGGACATATTGGATATGATTAGTATCATGGTCATGCAAAAAGGTAGTGGTATGATACTAAAGGTCTAGTCGACTGTTAAAACTTGCAGGACATGGGTCCCCCAGAATACTAAAATATGCGTTTCATACCCACCGCCGCATTAAGAGCAAGTTCCCAAATCATAACAAGTCCATATATACTTGAGCGACATCTATGAGTTAATAATTCCACCAAAGCTCAAAACCCTTAGCTCTGGCTCTCAGTTAGGCGTTGAGTTTGCAAGCTAACCGACTTTATTACTGCGGGGATTGCGAAATAGTTGGTCTCAGCTAATGAGTATTGATGGGACAGCTTTTCCTCAAACATTTTACACTCCGCCAATGTTGGTTCAATGTTGGGCAAGCGCCGAAGACGTTTCTTTAACATTAAAACAGCATTGGGTCAATGTCTCGTTTGAGTAGTATCATGATATCAGTTTAGTTGCTGATATTAATGTTGTAAACATTATAGGCCACTACAGGTCTACACGTGACCATCTCACGCGTGCCCGTTTCGTAGTTGAATGGATTTTTGGATTGGGGTTATTACAGTAGCTCACTGCTTACTGAATACATGAAATATGTGTTTTCCTGTCCACTAAAAAACCGTTTAGCATTACCCTACTCAGTGGAATTATGCATGTTGCTCTGCACACACAGAATGACGTTTTGCGTCTCAATAATCATGTGCAATAATGACTGTGATGTTCTGTCCACACAGAATGACAATAATAATACGTCATAGCGTCATGGAATAATGCGTTCAGTAGTAATCATTATGATTGGTATCAATATTGGTCTATAACAGGATAACATTAGTATAGTAGTCCACGGCTTACTTGGAATGATAGATGTAGTCTTTGCCATACATATGGGCAGCGGTAGGGCTACAACATTGCTTACACGGAATAATGTGTTTGTCCTTGCCATACACAATGACATTATTACAATGGGACAAGTCAAGCAGACCGCACAGGATGGCATTAGTACAAGGTCTGGATTACTGGGAACAATGAGGTTTTTGTCGTTATTATATATCTCATCACATGGTATTATTATATCGCGATGAAAAGCCAGAATATAGTAACTGCTTACTGTTCAAGTGATAATCTGCTGCCTTTTGGTCATGCACAGCAAACACTGCCGTGCAAAGCTAAAATGCAGAGATTGCTTGCTTTACAAGGCGATGTAGCACTGCTCTGCAAAACCAAAAGGCAGTATCTGCTTACTTGTAAAGTAAGCAAATCCTGCCTTTTGGCTTTGCATGGCAGAGCAGTTGCTGCTGGTGCTCCTGCTAATGTCAAAGTCATTAATTGTGCCACGGAAGGCGTCAGATATAACAAGTGGCCAAATTAATGGGAGTCCCTGGTTGTAATCAGCAGGGCCTTGTCACGGGCACATAGACCACCTACATGACCGTCATAAACTCATCCCTACTGGTCCTCAGTGTCCTTCATCCAAACCCCTCATCCATTGTATGGAACATCACTAGTTCTCCTCGTTCAAGCTGTAATTGTCAGGGAAATGTCCATTCATGCAACATGCAGTGCAAAGGCAGTCATACGTCGCTGCTTACTTGATAATTAGTTGTTGCTGTTTTTCTTTCTATTGCAAAGTTTACTCTATTTTACATTATTAGTTACACACATCGAATCAAGTAGGATATAACGTAATTATACCCTGTATATGCATATATTTCCTTAATTCGAGATAATTTTAATTTCTGGAATATTCGAGTAGACGGCTCTGATGATTTTGAACAATTTATTATTCTTACTACCAAGGATTCCTCGTTACTACTATACGATTTATTCCCATTCGCTGCAGTGCAAGTCTGCCATCTACAAGGCCGCCACCAGATGGCACCAATGGCTGACAGCAAATTGCTGCCTTCCCGTTCATATTAACTTTTTAAATCTCCGAGTTATCTTTCACCGGCTGAAAATTAGTTCGTTTTTTAATCATGCAGAAACCAAGTATGTGTTAATCTGGCTATGGAAATACACTTTTAAAACCTGTTATTTAAATTGCAGATAAGGAGAGTTTTTGACGATTATCATTATTATAGTGGTGATTGGCATTTATGGTGATAATTTAAAAAATAATATCTGTTTTTTTTTTCAAATAAACGGTTACCGCCTTTCGTCTTTGAAGAAGCTGCAAAGCCAAAAAGCAACTTTTGTTCATTAACAAGTAATCAGATACTGCATTTTAGCTATGCAGAGCTGCAAAGCCAAAATGAAGTATCTGTTTAATTTACAAGTAAGCAGCCATTGCTTTTTAGCTTTGTAGAGCAGAATAAGATTAGACCACACTGGTTTGGATTGATTTTACTCACTTTGGAACGTAGTGTTAAATGATTACGACGTTTCGATCAGCCTTCAGCATCTTGATCACGCAATGATCAGGGTGGGTGGATTGATGTTCTTTTCACCATGAAGTAGTATAGCTCTGTTTAACCCGTGTACCGCATATCGCGATTATAGTCGTTTTTAATCTGTTTTATCAGCATGTTAATCACAGTTATTGGTTGTGAAATGTGTGTTTAGACATCAATTTTTTGATTCGGAGTAATTATCGTGATTATATATTACATTACATAATCATGATTATAGCCATACTTTGGACTGCTACTGTAAATAGTTTAACTGTGTTGATTTTGTGATAAAATACAAATTTAATGATGTGATAAAATGGTGCATATACATGTAGGTCACGTCAATGTATAATATGGAAATAATTATATTCAGCCTGCGATATTGAATTTGTGTAATTAACACATAATAAACCAATTAACACGATGTTCACAATTATGTAAAACTAGAACCATTCGGCATGCAATGTGTTTATTTGTGTTCCCCAATTAAAAACTGAAGTGACCCATGCAAGTATATGCTAATTCGAGGGGACCAAGTCTAGTATTCTACCCCCGACCAATCAAAGAGTGGCTCAGCCTGTCACATGACGAGATCAGCCAATCAACGCTGTCATTCAGCTGTTATTTAAATTAGGGGGTTTATACTGATTTATCAGTTCTGCCCCGCAAAGACAAATACAGAATCTGCTTACTTTACAATTAAGCAGACGCTGCATTTGGGCTATGTATGCGAGAGGGAGTGTCACATGTCAATATTCTAGAGAATGAGACACTGGTGACACGACTCAGCAGAAACTCAGCCGATGGCTGTTATTAGCAACATTCGTTTGTATTCTTTTAAAAATTACGCGAAAAACAATTTTGTTTCCCAATAAATCTGAGGAGCTGATTCATAAGATTAGGATGTCAGAAAAAGTCCATGCCATTAGACATATTGACTAGTACCATCCGATAAAAACTCGGATTGGTCAGATCCCACCCAGCCACCCCATATCCTTTTTGTTTTTTAATTTTTTTGAAACATAAAAAAACAACACAAAAAAACACAAAATTTTCAAAAAAAAGAAGACAATCCGAGTTGGGGCTTGACCCACCCACCCACTGCCGAGTTTTTCTCGGATTTTTGGATTTTTTTAACTTGACAAAACCCCTAAATAGGCCTATACATTTTAAATCATGAGTGAAGGGAGTGGAAGAATAGTTTTGCTTACACGGGAAAGAACGCCTCGTTGAGTAGGAACCGTGTAGCAATCAACTGCTAATGAGTTGTGGGAATTATATTTAAAAAACAGGGAACAAAAACTGAGAAAACCGTTTGTTATAAATGTCGTCAGGGTGAAGTGTAATTTTTCTGTTGATTTCTAACCTGAATATAGATTGCCTCATTGCGAGAGTGATTTCTCTCCTTTCGCTTTGGAGGCGATAAATCAAAAAGGTCTCTTATAACTAGTCAATAAAAAGTGGTGCTGAGAGCTATGACGTGTAAAAGGCAAACAGCAGTAACTGCTTACTTTTCAAGTAAGCAGTTACTGCTGTTTGGCTTTGCACGGCAGAGGTGCGCTGGATGGAATTTATATTTGGCTGTTATAGATTAGATTTCGTTTTGAGATTGACGCCATCGTATCTTTGGTGATGAAAATTAGATAGATACATGTACATCTGACGTCACAGAAATCACTACAAATGGTGTTCTCTTGTTCAACGAGGATCAGTACCAATCAGAAATCTAAGATATCGACTAAGTATTGTCTAACCAGGGTGCCAGCGTCAACTAATCAGCATGATAGAAAAATCAAAATACCAATAGGCTGAACATTGACATGTGGGTTTACAATCACAAGCTTATTATTCAGTGCCCCCTCCATAGACGCCAAGTGCAGCTAAACAAAACATTACTGGAGAAAAGTCAAGAAATGTGTCGGATGCATTCGACAAACCTCTTCTTTTTGCTGTTGTTTAACTCAAGAGCTCACATGCTTTTCCCTATAACGAACCCAGCAAACACGACACGTTGAAACAATGACGTTTTAATGTTGGCCCATCGTCTGCGACGCTGGCCATTAAAACATCATTGCTTCAACGTGTCGTGTCTGCTGGGGTAGAAATAGAAATGTACTTTCAGACCACCATCACACTTTTACCTATTACATTATTTGCCTGGCAAAGGGAAGGGTGATATAGTTGTTGGCACCCCTTGCAATCCTGAATAACCGGAGATCCACGATGCAGGTCGAACTATTGAACAAAATAAAGACCCGTTTTAGTAAAAAAAAAGCAGAGGTAATATAGTAGCTTTTAAAAACGGTCAAAGCATACACTTCTTTAGTTATGACTCATCAGCTTTTTTATATATTTATTTAGAGTATTAACGTTGATATAAAGTTGATAAAACGACAAGCTTGGGGATTGCGTCGAACGAAAACGAGTGTTCATCGCAACAAATTGTCAGAGGACAAGTACAATCGTGGGAACGAAACATATTGATTTTTAATTCCCAAAAGAGGGACATTTTCATCATCAGGATCTGCGTCCGCCATTAATCACGTCCTGGAAAATGACGCCTGATCAACGTTAGACCAACGTCGACCGGACGCTGGTTCAGAGACACGGATATGATGGACGGGTTGGTTGCCAATCCCGATGGATGCATATCAAGGCTAAAAAGCGATAACATAATAAGCAGTTACTGCTGCTTGCCTTCGCATTGCTGCCACCATGCAAAGACAAACAGCGGTAACAGCTTACTTTTCAAGTATGCAGTTACTTCTGTTCGCTCTACATTACCCCAGTACCAACCAACGGTAAAGAGCAGTAACTGTTCACTTGAACAGTATACATAAATACGCATTTGCTTTACCGCACTACCGTGTAAAGGCAAACAATAGGAGGTGCACAGTTGAAAAGTAAGCAGTTACTGTTGTTTGCCATTGCCTGTCCTGATGGATGCACTCTCCGCTTGCATCGATCAGACCCCAGCTCACATTAAACTCTAATCCGGTGCCGGGGCAGCGGTGGCTGTCTGGTAGAGCCGTTGGCCCTGTGTTTCAGAGAAGACAGGTCATCCTCGAGAAGCTTTATTAACCCCCTTGTCATCACGTTCTTCCGGAAGCAGAAAAAACACCCCACGCTGGGTCAACACCTTCAAAAGTTGCCGAAAGATCGAGGGAAAATCACGCCCCAGCTGCTCCTCTTATTAATAGCCACCAGTTTTCAATCTGGTTCATCACTCACAACGGCACAGCATTGCTCTGCAATGACAAGTAGCTGTGATGGCACTTCTCTGCAATGACAGGTGGCTGTGATGGCACTTTTCTGCAATGACAAGCAGCTGAAATAGCACTGCTCTACAATAACAAGCAGCTGAGATGGCACTGCTCTGCAATGACAGGTAGCTGTGATGGCGCAGCTCTGCAATGACAGGTAGCTGTGATGGTACAGCTCTGCAATGACAAGCAGCTGAGATGGCACTGCTCTACAATGACAAGCAGCTGAGATGGCACTGGGCGGGGGCCCTAGGGTAGTGGTTAACACCACTGCCTTTCACGCCAGAGTCCGGGGTTCGGTTCCCGGTTCCGGCGGTTTGAAAGAAACAAAAAATGTTTCTTCCTCATCCACGTGTGAAAGTCAGTATTGTGGGGAGCCTCCGTGACCGAGAGGTAGCGTGCTCGGCCTCAGACCGCCAGGGTTCGAATTTCGAATCCTGTGTCTGGAGGACAGTGTCATCTCAATCATCTCACCTTCCTCAGGAGGTTCTCTTGGCCCAGTTTAGCCTATATGTGCACAAAGGTGGCCTAAAGCCCGATTCATTTCATTTCTGAGATGGCACTGCTCTGCAATGACAGGTAGCTGAGATGACACTGCTCTGCAATGACAGGTAGCTGAGATGGCACTGCTCTGTAATGACAGGTAGCTGATATGGCACTGCTCTGCAATGACAGGTAGCTGGGATAGCACTGCTCTGCAATGACAGGTAGCTGAGATGGCACTGCTCTGTAATGACAGGTAGCTGAGATGGCACTGCTCTGCAATGACAAGAGCAGCTGTGATGGCACTGCTCTGCAATGACAAGAGCAGCTGTGATGGCACTGCTCTTCAATGACAAGCAGCTGTGATGGCACTACTCTACGATGACAGGTAGATGTGATGGCACCGATCTGCAATGACAGGTAGCCTTCCAACTCATGTCACGCAACAACAACCACTTCTGATCTGTCTGTGTTTAACCAACGCTGAAATATTTTTGTATAAACCATGGAAATTGTCAAAGGCTTTTTTTAATTTGCAGTCATCATGAACGTCTTAGTTACCTCTTTCCGCTTCATTTGAATACCTGTGTTATTGGTCTATAGCCATTATAAATATTTTACTCTTTCAATGCGAGGATCTACTTTAGACGTCAAATTCTGACATCTAAATATATGCTCCCTGTGATCTCATGATCTTTAGCTTACCCCTCACAGTTTAATAGCCAACCAACAAGATACCCAAGCAGACATTAAATGTTGAACTATATTGTTTTAATGTTGGGCCAGCGTCGCAGACGCAAAATTAAGACAACATAGACTCAACGGCTCATGTGGGTGAACACGGTGTTAACATAGCATGCACGTTGATATAAAGTTGATATGAGGACAATGTTGGGGATTTTTTTAATTGGATTGACCGAAAAAAGAGTGTTCGTGGCAGCAAATTGTCAGAGGACAAGTACATGTACAATCGCGGGAACGAAATAAATTGATTTATCATTTCCAGAAGAGCATTTCAAGGGTCATTTTCATCATCAGGATCTGCGTCCGCCATTAATCACGTTCTGGAAAATGACGCCGGATCAACGTTAGGCCAACTGCGGCCGGACGTTTGTCCAGAGACACGGATGTGATAGACAAATTGGTTGCCAATCCCGATGAATGCATTTTTAAACCAAACAGCGATACCTGGAAACATGGACGTAAGCAGTTACTGATGTTTATCTACGCATTGCGAGAACACCGTGCAAAACAAACACCGGTAACTGCTTACTTTTCAAGTGCGCAGCTAAATTACTTCTGTTTGATCTACATTACCACACTACTAGACAACGGCAAAGAGCAGTAACTGCTGTTTACATTTGCAGTGCAAAGGCAAACAGCACTAACTATATACTTTGAAATAAACAGTTACTGTTGTTTGCTTTTGCCTGTCCTGATGGATGCACTCCCCGCTTGGCATCGATCACACCCCGGTTGATATCAAACTCTAGCCCGGTGCCGGGGCAGCGGTGGCTGTGTGGTAGAGCCGTTGGCCCTACGTCCCCGAGAAGACAGGTCATCTTCGTGACTCCTTATTAACCCCCTTCATAAGGGCACAAAAAGCACCGCAGCGCTGGGTCAACACCTTCAAAAGTTGCCGAAAGCTCGAAAGAACATCACGCCCCTGGCTGCTCGTCTTTTTAATAGCCACCAGTTTTCAATCTGGTTCATCACTCACAACGTCACAGCACTGCTCTGCAATGACAAGCAGCTGTGATGGCACTGATCAGCAATGACAGGTAGCTGAGATGGCACTGCTCTACGATAACAAGCAGCTGTGATAGCACTGCTCTACGATGACAGGTAGCTGAGATAGCACTGCTCTACGATGACAAGCAGCTGTGATGGCACTGCTCTACGATGATAGGTAGCTGAGATGGCACTGCTCTACGATGACAAGCAGCTGTGATGGCACTGCTCTGCAATGATATGCAGCTGTGGTGGCACTGCTCTACGATGACCAGCAGCTGTGATGGCACTGATCTGCAATCATAAGCAGCTGTGGTGGCACTGCTCTACGATGACAGGTAGCTGAGATGGCACTGCTCTACGATGACCAGCAGCTGTGATGGCACTACTCTACAATAACAAGCAGCTGTGATGGCACTACTCTACAATGACAAGCAGCTGTGGTGGCACTGCTCTATGATGAGCAGCAGCTGTGGTGGCACTGCTCTACAATGACCAGCAGCTGTGGTGACACTACTCTACAATGACAAGTAGCTGAGATGGCACTGCTCTACAAAGAAAAGCAGCTGTGATGGCACTGCTCCAAAATGACAAGCAGCTGTGATCGCACTGCTCTGCAATGACAGGTCGCTAGGATGGCACTGCTCAGCAATGACAGGCAGCTGTGATGACACTGCTCTTCAACGACAAGTAGCTGAGATGGCACTGCTCTACAATGACAAGCAGCTGAGATGGCACTGCTCTACAATGACAAGCAGCTGAGATGGCACTGATCTGCAATGACAAGTAGCTGAGGTGGCACTGTTCTTCAATGACAAGAGCAGCTGTGATAGCACTGCTCTTCAATGACAAGATCAGCTGAAATGGCACTGCTCTGCAATGACGTGAGCAGCTGTGATGGCGGTGCTCAGCAATGACAAGCAGCTGTGATGGCACTGCTCTGCAATGACACGTAGCTTAGGTGGCACTGTTCTTCAATGACAAGATCAGCTGTGATAGCACTGTTCTTCAATGACAAGACCAGCTGTGATGGCGCGACTCAGCAATGTCAAGCAGCTGAGATGGCACTGCTCTGCAATGACAAGCAAATGTGATGGCACTGCTCTGCAATGACAAGCAGCTGTGATGGCACTGCTCTGCAATGACAAGTAGCTGAGGTGGCACTGTTCTTCGATGGCAAGAGCAGCTGTGATAGCACTGCTCTGCAATGACAAGAGCAGCTGTGATGGCGCTGCTCAGCAATGACAAGTAGCTGAGATGGCACTGCTCGGCAATAACAAGAGCAGCTGTGATGGCACTGCTCTGCAATGACAGGTAGCTGTTGTGACACTTCTCTGCAATAAAAAGCAGCTGAGATGGCACTGCTCTGCAATGAGAGGTAGCTGAGAAGGCACTGCTCATCAATGACAAGAGCAGCTGTGATGGCGCTGCTCAGCAATGACAAGCAGCTGAGATGGCACTGCTCTGCAATGACAAGAAAATGTGATGGCACCGCACTGCAATGACAAGTAACTGAGATGGCACTGCTCTGCAATGACAAGCAGCTGAGATGGCACTGCTCAGCAATGACAAGCAGCTGTGATGGCACTGCTCTACAATGACAGGCAGCTGTGATGGCACTGCTCTGCAATGACAAGCAGCTGTGATGGCACGGCTCTGCAATGACAAGCAGCTGTGATGGCACTGCTCTGCAATGACAAGCAGCTGTGATGGCACTGCTCTGCAATGACAAGTAGCTGAGAAGGCACTGCTCTCCAATGACAAGCAGCTGAGATGGCATTTATCTACAATTACAAGCAGCTGTGATGGCTCTGCTCTGCAATGACAGGCAGCTGTGATGGCACTGCTCTGCAATGACAGCCAGCTGTGATGGCACTGCTCTGCAATGACAAGCAGCTGTGATGGCACTGCTCTGCAATGACAAGCAGCTGTGATGGCACTGCTCTGCAATGAGAGGCAGCTGTGATGGCACTGCTCTGCAATGACAAGTAGCTGAGGTGGCACTGCTCTGCAATGACAGGTAGCTGTGATAACGCTGCTCAGCAATGACAAGCAGCTGTGATGGCACTGCTCTGCAATGACAAGCAGCTGTGATGGCACTGCTCTGCAATGACAGGTAGCTGTGATGGCACTGCTCTGCAATGACAGGTAGCTGAGAAGGCACTGCTCAGCAATGACAGGTAGCTGTGATGGCACTGCTCAGCAATGACAAGCAAATGTGATGGCGACGCTCTGCAATGACAGGTAGCTGTGATGGCACTGCTCTGCAATGACAGGTAGCTGTGATTGCGCTGCTCTGCAATGACAGGTAGCTGTGATGGCACTGCTCAGCAATGAAGGTAGATGTTCAGACACTGCTCTTCAATGACAAGCAGCTGTGGTGGCACTGCTCTGGTAGCTGATATGACACTGCTCAGCAATGACAAGAAAATGTGATGGCACTGCTCTGCAATGACAAGTAGCTGAGATGAGTTGGCACTGCTCTGCAATGAGGGTAGCTGAGATGGCACTGCTCTGCAATGGCAATCAGCTGAAATGGCACTGCTCTGCAATGACAAGCAAATGTGATGGCACTGCTCTGCAATAACAAGTAGATAGTCACAACATCGTATGTATCTACATAATTATGTAGACACATACGAGGTTTTGTGCATTCCGACAATCGCAGCTGTTTGTCGTTGAATAACACAGCAGTTGAGAGGGCATATTTTTTGCGAAATGAGCAGACATGCGTACGTGTATTACGCGAGTTTAATCATGCTATGCCATCCATTGAACAACAACTTTATAAAAAAGTTCGAGAACAGTAATTGTGTAGAATCAATGCAATGCTACTTTTTACTGAACGTGAGAATGATGATGTTAGAAATAACAATTGTTTCTGATAACGTGTTGAGATGCAAAATGCCCCTTAATTATAATGTGAAACGTGATGATGCATCGATAAAGATCAATCAAATACAATCCGGGGATATGATGATGTTCGCTACACTTTGTTCCCTGCTGTGTAAAGGAAATTTAGTTTTGCACGGCAGTGATAATCTCTGCTCGCATGTAGCTGCACTCTTGACATCATCTCCGTCGTTCAAATTCAGAAAGCTGTAACTGCTAGCTTTTAACCCTTTAACCGCCAAATTATTTAATTTGAATTTTCACCCACTTGAAGTTGTGGCTCGCTGACGCGATCCACAACTTAAAGTGAGTGAAAATTATACAGATTTGACAAAATGGAGGTCGACTCGTTTCAAATCTTGCTGTTTGATGTCACACTTTACCTTTAACGTTAAGGTGGTATTTAATGTGCTAATAAAAAATGAAAACCCGAATATATGTGGCAACGGCGGTTAAAGGTTAATGTGAGCTCTCTGTTTTTAACTTGCAACGACAACCAACAGTAACAGCTTATTTTCCAATTGGAATTGGGCAGTTACTGCTGTTTGCCTTTGCAGAGCGGAGCTAAATCAGAGGCATACAGCAGTGACTGTTTCTTCCCCATGTAAGCAGTCAGGTCTGTTTGCCTTTGCACGGACATTTAAATCCTGCAGTACCGTACTGGCTGTTATTTGGGCAGAGATTTCCGGACTCTTCATTTCGATCCTGGTGCCGCAGCGGTCTCGTGAGGCGGGAGAAAGGAGCTATTGTTGTCCGGTAGCCGATTGTCGATTCTGCTGGTTGTCCTCGGCGGTGATAGCGGTCCCAGTCAATGTCTCTTTTTGGTAAATTCCTATCGGCGTGGGATGGCCTGAGCCGCTCCTGACGGCCCGGGGGTGGGGGACTGATGGCATGCCGGCAGTCCCAGGGGGGTCGCTCCCTTATCAGCAGCAGCAGCTGTCCTCTGATGGTTGCCTGATTGAGCAGACCGGACCGGAAAACAACAGCACTGGCTCGACATTGGTAAAACGTCAAGATGAAAGTCATCGGGCTGTATGTTGGTGCGATATCCCCCGATTTTCGACCAATAGTCACCCATCACTGTATCTGAATGAGCGGATAGGATGAATTATTGAATGAAGTGAGTGAGTGAGTGAGTGAGTGAGTGAGTGAGCGAGCGAGCGAGCGAGCGAACGAACGAACGAACGAACGAACGAACGAACGAACGAACGAACGAACGAACGAACGAACGAACGAACGAACGAACGAACGAACGAACGAACGAACGAACGAACGAACGAACGAACGAACGAACGAACGAACGAACGAACGAACGAACGAACGAACGAACGAACGAACGAACGAACGAACGAACGAACGAACGAACGAACGAACGAACGAACGAACGAACGAATGAATGAATGAATAAATGAATGAATGAATGAATGAATGAATTATTAGGCCACTTTTGTGAACATAAGGCTAAAGTGGGTCAATGAACTTCCAGAGGATGGGGAGATTAATCTGGTTACACTAACCTGTATACACATGATTCGAAATACGCGTTCTGGCTATCTGAGGCCGAGCACGCTGCCTTTTGGTTACAGATGCTCCCCACAATACCTTATATAAACTGGATCTGAGTGTTTTATCAGTTGAATAAAAATGCCCAGATTTGATGGGAATAAATTAACACAAAACATTTGCAATTCGCAAAATATACTCATTTTCGATTAATTTGACAAAAGCATTTGCAAATCTTATGTCGCAGGGGGGGGGGGGGGAGGGGTGCAGCGAAATCAGGCTTTCGCAAATCAGCCCCAGGCCTAATTGTGAATAGCTGTGAATATTAACCTCGTATAATTAAACGCAATTATGGTCGTGATCAGCGATGAAAGAGTTAATATTTGCTAATAGAAACATTTTTACCATAACAGGATAATTATGTATAGCAATATATCGGTACTTTGGAATTGAATGGAGAAACACCCTTCCATCACCATGGTAACAATATATCTGGATCATATCTGGTAATATGGAAATCCCTGTATGGGCAATGTCATATGTCACTCAATCATTTGCCATGTACAATTGACATAGACAAATTATATTGAAATAGCTATACATTAACAAATACTTTAAAATTATTCCATTTTTAGTTTTTTGTTTTGCTATGTTACTAGACATAGCTATATTTAACACAGTAGATAGGTCGATGACTTATGGACCCAGAAAATCTATTGAAACATCATTTCAATGTCAGTGATAATACATTAATTGAAGGGCTCCATGCAATAATGTGGATAGAACCATTTAAAATCCAGAAGCAGATTACTACAATTGAATGGCTCTGTGCAATAATCTGTTAAGTGCATGTTTTATAGTTTTGAGAAAAAAAGACTTCAAAGTTGTGGTTCAAAGAGTTATTCCCATTAAGAGCTTCTGGGTCAAATAAGTTTGTTCATGACTAATATTGGTAAAGTAATTTTAGTAATCCAATCTAAAACTACCAGCATGCCTTGCGCACATTTTTAAAGTTTGTTAACTAGTACTTGCACATAGTGCTCAAGTTCAATATATCACAATATTTTATGGTAAATGACATTACCATCTTATTACTTTATGCATTTTTTTCCTGAAATCATGGATATCGATTAGATATCTGTGAAATGATTGGCTCACAACTATTTATCCGAATACTTTTGCACATTTGTTGATATTTGTAAAATCATGTTAAGGGTGCTCGCCATTTCTGGTTTGTGGTTGTATTATTTGCAGGAACATGTTAGTTGAGCTTACCGGTACGATTTTCTACATGTTATTTAGTAATATTTACTGGTAAACGCACTTGACAGTTTTTGGTTGTGAAATGTGTCTCGCTAACAGCCATAAACATGTACTTACTTTTGTGAAAAATGCTTTATAATGGTTGCAGAGCTAAGATTTTTTTACACAATCATCTACCCTACATCAGCATATCAAATACCTACACAACCTGTTGTTTGCATGACACATTTAAGCCGTCTACCAGCATGCCTTATGCGATGACAAGGAAACATTGATCTCAGATGTTCTTCTATAACATTGGCTGATACAGAAAGTTTTCCATGGTATGCTGAGAGGCAGTCAAACTTTGCCACTGCTCACGTGTGCAGGATATGATGTCTAACTTTTTATATGCGTTTTTCGTCATTTGAAGCTGTAATTTGCTTTGGCGATGTCAGTTAGGGGATGCACAGGGTGCTTGAACACCCATCTTAGTTAAAAAAAAATCCAGGGCGGGGGGCAAGCGTCAGACCTCTAAAAGAGTGCAGAATAATAACCTAGAACACCTTTTCAATTCACTTTCTCGCTACGCTACTGTCAGAAGCACAATGATTAGTTCAAAAGGTAGTCGATGATAGTACGAAATAATGTGATTTTACGTCATTTTCGTGCACGCACACAATATGTATAAGAAAGATACAGATTCCTGTCACGTCACGATAATCACGATAATCAGGTAAATTTGCTGACTGTTGGCCCAGTTGTGGGTGAGCATTGGGCCAATTCTGCCGTGCAAAGGCAAACCGCAGTGACTGCTTACTTTTCAAGTAAGCAGTTACTGCTGTTAGCCTTTGAACGAGAGAACTGTCATCTTCTCCCTGCGGGACGACATCTTGCACATGGCTGCACTGGAGACATTAGTACACGCGATGGAAAGTACATTGTCTGCAATCATAATAGTAATATTGATTTCAGACTAATAGCCATGACCACGTCAAATCTGCATGGTCCAAGGTCAGCCCACCACACAAGGTTGACCTCTTAGACCTAGATCACCCGACGATGATTGGTTGAGATAACAGCACTGATTAACCAGAATGCAGCTTATTTTCTAATGAGCTTTGGTATAACTTCCTGGTGACCTCAGTACAATGATTGAGATGACACTGTCCTCCAGACACAGGATTCGAAATTCGAGCCCTGGCGGTCTGAGGCCGAGCACGCTACCTCTCGGTCACGGAGGCTCCCCACAATACTAACTTTCACACGTGGATGGGGAAGAAACAATTTTGTTTCTTTCAAACCGCCGAGACCGGGAACCGAACCCCGGACTCTGGCGTGAAAGACAGCGGTGCTAACCACTACCCTAGGGCCCCCGCCCAGTTATGTTGTGATAAACCCGTTTCAATGCATTGAACGTGTAATGTACACGATCTCAATCACGGATCGAGAGCTTCAATTTATAGATAACCTGCTAACGGACGAGAAACTGCACATCATGTCAATGGGAAATCTCATATCAGCAATCAATTCCTAGAGTCAAAAACATAACTAAAGATATTTAACTTTTGCAAAATAGAGAAAATAGTTTATTAGATTTTTCAAGACTGAACACGAGTTTTGCTTGGGATTTTTCAGAAAATGTTAGTTAGGCCAAAAGCTACCATCCTCTAACAGCCTGGCCGCAATGCCCCGCATGGGAACATTTCTTGTGGCTTCCTCAAGACGGTTGTGAGAAAAATATAATTCTTATCGCCTTAGGAACAAGCTATAAGAATTACGTACGATGATAAGTTGTTCTTACGAAGCTCTTATAACGTTTGTACAAGCGCCGTATACACATTTTTTGTTCCTAGTTTTTTTTTCGTTCGTAAACATTTGTGCCGCAACCATGCGAGAGATGTAGATCTATACAGCCATAGTACGATTAAAATCACTTAATATTTTCAAGTCTTTCTCAAGCGTCTCTTGCAAATTAAACCGCAACCTGACCAACTTAGTTCATAGGCCGTTATGTGGTTCTCAGGGTGTTCCTAAGGCGATCATACGTCAACCCTACGACGAAGGGTTTTCTTGAGGCGTTCGTATGGAGCTCTTATAGAACTTACCAACGGAACACGAAGGTTTTATTCTTACGGCTGCCTTGCCAAGCCCACAATAATAACCCGTAAGTAAGCCGTATACAGGTCATTGTGACGGAGGTATAAGCAGTTACTCAGCAAACACAAAACATTTGTAAAACATTTGTATAATGTTGGACTGGCGTCGAAGACGTTGGGCCGACGTTGTACAAGTGATATACAAATGTTTTGTGTTTGCTGGGAATGTACTGTATTTTGGCTTAGCACAGCACATAAGCATTATTGATGTTGTGCCGTCAATATGAATAGACGGAATGCGTTGAGCCAACGCATTGTCATCAAGATGCTATTTTCAATTAATACGAGATTTATTCCCCTATAGCCTACATAATACTTCATTGTTATAGTGATTGTACATTTTATACGAGGAGTAGGCATATATATATATAGACACATCGCGGCAAATGTAAAGTTTCAGTTAATATCAACAATAGCCATGCTTGACGTCGCATGTATTTTCATTAAAAGAATACTTCGAGGTTTTTCATGTGTCAATTGTTTGTGCATTCTTAGCATGAAAATATATTCCGACAGCATAAAAATGGACATTCGTAGTATAAATGTGTACATTCATTAAAAAGAATGTACCCTTTTATGAATAGAAGACTCTGAAAAATGTAAGCATACCGGCGATCACGAGCTTCGCTCAACCAGTTGACAAGACAAAGAACGGACCGTTGCTGTCTGAGGTCCACGGCTATTTCCTGCAGACAAAAATGGCGGTGTGTTCTGCAGAAATGGTGGCCATGTATAACCCAGCGCGCGGGCACACACCCTTAATGATTAGCAGCCCCGCCTGGCGAATAGCACGTATAACGCTGATTTATCGCCTTCATTACGGACACGCACCTTGCGCATAATTGGCGAGAGTGAATTCTTCATTTGGTCTGGGCTGGTTAATAAAGCACTATTGTTTTTAGTTCGGTAATACACGTGATTTACTGCCGGAAAGTGTCCACTCTTGCAGTCAGCAAAAGCCACCAGGTCAACGCTGGGCCGGTTTTGTAACATTTTGGCCCAACGCTCGTACAATTCTCAAATTGCAGTGTGTGCATGGATAATACGAATCCGCTTATAGACAAATCCCTGCTAGCACCAGTAGTTGAAGAAATGTTGACTTCATGCTGGGCCAGCGTCATAGACGGTGGACCAGTGTTAAGGCAGCATTGGTTCAATACGTCTCGTGTCTGATGGGATTTTTTTCGCCGCATTTCTTGTCGTGAGCTTCTCAGCAGAAAAAAGCTACTCTCCCTGAATTACCATCCCTTGTCTGGATTGGACAAAACCCATCAGTTATGTCATCATTCCCGGAATGCATCTCTCTGGGAGCTCGGCGAGAGCTCGGCGAGGCTTCAGACGGCTTGCGTCGCGTGCGTCTGACCCGCTGATTGTTCCCACAAGGACACAGCCACATTTTTTCACAGTCACCTGGCCCAGCAAATACCAGACGTCGACACAGCAGTCCCTAAACGTCGAATCAATGTTGGTTTAACGTTGAGCCAGCGTTAAACCACATTGCAAACATCAATACAATATTAAAACGAAACATTTGCCCAATATTGTATTGATGCTGGTCGGTGGCAGTGACGGTGATTCAGCATCAATACAATATTGGTACATGATTGCGGGTCTCCTCTATTTTATGCGCGATGTATCTTATGTTAGCTTACGGTAATGGGTATAATTTTGATGGCGTTCAATTTCAGGCTAAATAACTTTCTGATGTTTGCTTTTTTGAAAAATCTGTGATTTTATAGCATCAATGAACTAAATTAACTTTTTAATATTGCTGATTTTAGAGCATCGTCCCAAAAAGTTATTTAGGAGCTTAGCAATTATTAACAGTCATTTTATCAGTGGTTGTTCAAATATTATGAAACATGCAGATTAGCAACCGCAAGTAATGCTTGACAAATGCGATATCTATATACATAATTGCATACAATTTTTCGTTATATCAGGTTATTTTCAGTGACTTTCACATCTGTACACAAGACACAACCGCGCGTTTCTTATGACTGCACTTATAACTAACACAGTCAAAGAAGCAGTGATACATAATATATAATTTAAATACTATATTTCCTTTAACCCTTTGCACGCCGTTTTTTACATTGTATTTGCACAAACGCTTATGTGTCCTTCAGCAAAAACTTAAAACAAGGACGGTCATTGTGACAGATCTTATAATTTACAACCATTTTGACGTTGGCCAACTTTGTACAAATGTTATACAAATGTTTTGTGTTTGCTGGGCCAGGGAAGGTTAAAATATAATTTAGAAAATATAGCTCTTCAATTGTTAATCCTTACAGCGCGCGGATGGACTTTAGGTCGATACCGCATTGAAATAATTAAAATATTAATAATGACCGTAGACCCATAACATAGGTATTCAAATAAAGCGGAGAGAGCTAACTAAGACATTTATGATGATTTCAAATTGAAAAAAAACGTTAGTCTTTACGGTTAATACAAAAATATTTAATCTCTTCATTGGTTAAATTCCCCAGGTACACAGCACATTAGAATACCATGATCCTAATATTCAGGACGGTTATTATTTTTATTATAATTTATCACACTTCCACTCTCCAAGAATGCATCCAGAACCCGTCCTGCTATTACATCAGATATATATATTCTAAGCACAATGAATAAATGAATATACGAGAATGCACCATAGTTTCTTGTTACGTTTCTCCACCATGAATACAATGTAAAATAGTTTATTATTCATCTTCAGGCAGACTCGGTCATTAACAGATTATGCCTCACAAAAAATAAAAATAACTCCTTGTTCTAAGAGGATTACCCCTCGGATAGCATTAAACGCGGAAGCTCGGAATAGTTCGGTCAAAGCTGGGCCAGTGTCTGTGACGCTGGCCCAGCTTTGATACGGTGCAAAGCCGCAACCCGTCATTTTGCTGGGGAGAATGGGAGATTAGGTCCCCCAGAATGCATCAGCATCTATCTGTTTACGGTCGTTGACAAACAGACGTCCCATAAAGCAAACCCTCATAAACTTAGCAAAACCCATTTCTCTCCGCTTTTTTATTCTGACACTGTTTTAAATGACGTAAAAATCCTAATTACAGCCTCACAGAAAGGCGGCGGCCATTACAGAACGGAGTCTGATTCCGTGAGCCAATCAATAAGCCCGTGCATTTCCCTCCGCCTCGTTCTGAGACTGAGGCAGGGCGGGAAGGGAGGAGGAGACCGCGCTTTTAAATGATGTAATTACATTAGTGGGCGGCAGATGTATAAACCAGATAGAATCAAACCCTGCATTCGTCTTCCCGCAGCTTGTTTCTGAAGTCGTCTCAGACATCGACACGCACGCTCTCTCTAAAAAAATCAAGGGAAAACAAGAAGACATCACAGACTCTCTGAATCTAATAAATGGTAATGAGCTTATCACGCAACTCGGTTTGTTATATCAGAGTCACTGACAGAGAGCGGATGATACCCCGCACAGCTTGGATCTGTATTTCCCCGGGTTACGGATCTTTTTGTTATGTACTTTTACGTGCCTACTGCAGAGTGTCATAACCTTATATCAACACCTTTTATCAACACTGTCGTACAATGTCAAACGGCAGTAACGTCTTACTTTGCCAGACTATCCAATTAAACACAAAACATTACGTCGAAGACGTTGGGCCGACGCTATTCAAATACTAAATAACGCTGATTTACTAAATACTAAATAAATGTTTTGTGTTTTCTGGGATAATATTTGCCTTTGTACGATGGGACATCTAAACGAAAACGTTTAGCCAATGTTAGTAGAATGTTGGGCCAGCGTCGTAATCTAGCCTTTTTATTATTTCCCCCTTTAAGAGTCGATGTGTGAAAGTTTGTTTAATCAACAAGGCTAACGTTTAATATATTTGTGTAAATTAAAATTAAGATAAAAAATTCAGCCATGTGTTGTTGTGGGTCGCGATGGAGGTTTAGATATACGTGCACAAATTTCATTTGTGGGTCGAGATTTATGACGAAAAATTAAACTATAAAAACACTGCTCGTTTTAACCCTTTTAGCGCTAAGCACGACCACAATCGTTTTTAATCTATTCTATTGGCAGATTAAATCACTGTTACTTAATCTATTCCATTGGCAGATTAAGTCACTGTTATTTAATCTATTCTATTGGCAGATTAAATCACTGTTATTTTAATCTATTCCATTAGCAGATTAAGTCACTGCTACTTAATCTATTCTATTGGCAGATTAAATCACTGTTATTTTAATCTATTCCATTGGCAGATTAAATCACTGTTACTTAATCTATTCTATTGGCAGATTAAATCACTGTTATTTTAATCTATTCCGTTGGCAGATTAAATCACTGTTACTTAATCTATTCTATTGGCAGATTAAATGACTGTTACTTAATCTATTCTATTGGCAGATTAAATCACTGTTACTTAATCTATTCTATTGGCAGATTAAATCACTGTTACTTAATCTATTCTATTGGCAGATTAAATCACTGTTACTTAATCTATTCTATTGGCAGATTAAATCACTGTTACTTAATCTATTCTATTGGCAGATTGAATCACTGTTACTTAATCTATTCTATTGGCAGATTAAATCACTGTTACTTAATCTATTCTATTGGCAGATTAAATCACTGTTACTTAATCTATTCTATTGGCAGATTAAATCACTGTCACTTAATCTATTCTATTGGCAGATTAAATCACTCTTACTTAATCTATTCTATTGGCAGATTGAATCACTGTTATTGAAAATAAGTATGTTTCAACATCAACACTGGAAATTGTTTGGTCTCAAATTAAGTACCTAAGAGTAATTTTCACCAACTTAAAGCTGTAGACCACTGTATGTACGTTTATGGTTATAGTTGTACCCAAGTTATCTCTATCTCTGTGAGCAGCGTGATGCTTTCTGAGTACACAGAAATCTCTGGTCATACACAATAGACAACTCCTTTAATGTCAAGCAATACATAGCGATATCCAAGAGGGCAACACTGTAAAAATCACATAACTGGGAGTAACTAAGCCAGGACAAGGATTGGTTCATTTTACCCTGACGCTTGGCTAACTTTATATGAGACAGTGCTTTGCCGATGGCAAAAGAAATGTCACAACTTAACATTACATTAGGCAATCAGTGAGTCGAAGTTTTTACTCACGTTTTGGAAAATAATATGCTTCGTGGTCTTATGGTAATGATTCCCAGTCTAAATAGCCAATCAACATACTATGTTATAATTTCAAAAACGAAACTATGCGATTAGCGTTAAATCAACTGAACGTAGACGATGCGCACACACACGTGCTTCAGTCCAAACCTGGCGATCTTCCTCTAGATGATAGGATGTCTTAGGACGCCATCTAAGCAAACACGATAATTTGACCCAATGTTGATGTAATGTTGGGCCAGCGTCGCAGACGCTGGCCAAACATTACAGCAGCATTGGGTGTTGTGTGTGCTGGGATGATTCATTAGTGTATTAGGACATGGGATCAGTCTGGGATCTACAGGTCACGTCTAGATACCCTCTTTATTGCTGTCAGATTATAAAAATGTCCAGTAAATAGGCATTAGCGATCACTGAAATTGACTGGGCGAGAGAGTCCACCACTCGTGATTTCTACCTCGGAATCCAGATTAACAATCCCAATCTCGAAATGTTATTAATTTCAAAGGCATGGCAAGATGTCGATGCTGATCAAACTACAGATAAATCACGTATTTCGACACATGTATGTCAAAGTTATAACCTTAATCTGACAGATTTATTTTTAAAATTGTGAATTGCGTCCGCAATATCAACGCCACAGCAAATTTGAACGACCCAAATGCGTAACACATCCACGTGTAATATATTTAAACGCAAGCAGTTTCCTATGAATGAGCTGTGTTATTTTCTCTCGTTAAAATTACACTGCTTCACTAGCAAGAACATTGGTAATTATTGTTAATGTAATGGAAGTAATTATTTTTACCTACTCAAAGACGTGGGTGAAGGTTGGTGGTTACATATACTTTAATAATATTCCAACATTTTTGAGGCTTAAAACTAAAAGTTGCAAGTATGCATAAGGTCACTTATCGATTCAATACCCGGTTTAAAGTTATTTCTGAAATATATCTTAAAACCGACCAATGTTTTGTGATGGATGGAAATAGATCAATCAAACGTGTGGCTAATGAAACTACTTGATCCATATGGCGCACACAGCGATCCAGAGATCACAGAGCCTTGACGTCATCAGGACTCTATTAAAAGAAGAAAGTTTAGGCACTGAATCCTTTGTTCTGTAAATAATTATTGCCCAGTTCTAAATGAAATAAAACGATTGTTTTTTTACAGTTGTAGATCTCATTAGGTCTACTCTACTGCTTACCAGCCAAGATAAGTTACTGCTTATTTCAAATGGAAGGAGGTAATGTTTGTCGACGCTATACGACAGATAATTTTTTTACAAAGAATATGGCTTCAAATTCAGGTAGAAAAAGCTGAGGCGTTTGATATTAATAATTTGATTCCGTAAAACATGTTTCTCCAGGCGCCCTATGTCGCACTTTGCACCGTTACTCATTTTCCCATGTGCAAGCCTGAATAATTTATGGTCACTGAGTCATTAAGTCGTTGTATTTGTGTATGTACTGATTGTTTTAAGACTGATTGATTATTATTCGTTGATTTAGATTTAAATGTTGTTTTTCTACTACTTCTGGAACTGGATCTGTTTGTACTCAGTGACAAATAAATACATTTTCAATTGAATTGAAATGAACCTGTTTAAAAATACATCGCATCGCGTCGCGTCGCGTCGCGCTACATTGCATTTCATTGCATTACATTGTATTACATTGCATTGCATTACATTGCATTGTATTGTATTGTATTGTATTGTATTGTATTGTATTGTATTGTATTGTATTGTATTGTATTGTATTGTATTGTATTGTATTGTATTGTATTGTATTGTATTGTATTGTATTGTATTGTATTGTATTGTATTGTATTGTATTGTATTGTATTGTATTGTATTGTATTGTATTGCATTGCATTGCATTGCATTGCATTGCATTGCACTGCATTGCATTGCATTGCATTGCATTGCATTGCATTGCATTGCATTGCATTGCATTGCATGGCAATGCATGGCAATGCATGGCAATGCATTGAATTGTGCTGTATTTGCATAACATTGCATTGCATAGCCTCCTTTTGCATAGAAAACCGTGACAAAAAGACACAAAATGTGAATTCCCAACATTCTTATCAGTAAATCCAACTTTGCTAATTCGAAATGAAAACTTTCTCTTGTTTATTGTTTGTGTGCATGACCAGCAGACACTTTGCTGTGTGTCCCCGTCCTGGAGTGGTGAAGACTGATCGTCGATGGACTCTCGTGTGACACTTGACATGTCTTTGTGTCGTTTATTCTACAACGGAGGGAGCGAAAAATAGAGAACAAACAAGCTGTTTTTTCTTGCCAAATTGATTTATAGTGTCTACCACGATGTGGAAGTAGAGGGTGCCGCGTTATAAAAGATCATCAGATGACACGAGACTGCTGCCTACCGACGATAAACTGGAAGGAATCAAACAAAAAAAACTGGCAGAGACATGCTAGAAGGCTGCTAGCTATGACGTTCAATCACGTCAGTGGTATAATCAGGACATAGACCCCAACTGGATAAACAAAGAAACCCATTAAAACCCATCGCCCCATTTATTACATGGTATATTTTGCATAAAATTCATAAAAAGCGTCAAATATTTGTCTCTTTACATGGAAATACACGCATAGATCTTGACGGATAAATATGTGAATCCTAACTTTTTGCACAAATGTATCGTTGCATAAAACATATAACTTGTTATAAAAATTGGAAAAGTATTTTGAAAATAGTTAATTCACAACAATTAACCCGTCAATAACACAGCCACAGATGCCAGCTCAAAGGACATAAGGCCAACCGCTTAGAAGTCTGGCCAGAAAGAGTGTGCCGGTGGTGAACTCTAAATCTGCTTCTAGTGACGCATCTTCGTCAGTGGAGATAACTGATCACTGCACAACAAAATGTCCCTCCATGACATCGAAAGACAAGGCCGTATTTTGTATCTAAATTCACGTAGTATTAGGTCATGCACACGCGCAGGAAACAAAATACAACAACTGCAAGACATTTTTAGTTTAGGCGATTTGGATATAGTTGCCATAACTGAAACTTGGCTAAATTCTTCAGTTAGAGACAATGAAATTCTCCCACAGTGCTACACTGTGTATCGTAGAGACAGACAAGATGCTCACGCTGATAAAGAGGGCGGCGGTGTAGCTCTTTGTGTTCGAGATAATGTGTTCTCATGCAGAAGGAGAGATCTTGAACCTGCAGGCGAATAAGTTGTTATATGTGAACTTAAGCCTCATACACATAAAAAATATAGCTGTTAATGTAATTTCAAGTACGTTTAGAGATATTTTAAAGTTATTCGATTATACTTGCATAGTGGGCGATTTTAACCTTCCTCATATCAACTGGGTCAACTGTTCATCTCATTCTCAGAGAAGTCAACTATTTTGTGACTTGGTTAATGCACACTCTTTACTTCAAGTCAATACAGTCCCGTCCAATAAACACGGTAATATACTTGATCTAGTTGTGACTAACTCTGACAATCTAATTAGTGGGCCGAATGAGTACCCAGTTGAATTTGATCAGATCATTCTATCTTAGAGTTTATATTGAATATTGATACCACAGTAAATCGTGACATATCACAAACTGCATACAATTTTAAAAGAATCAATTTTACATTTTTAACAAATCTCATTAATGATACAAATCTGTGTGATAATGTAAATAATTTTTGTAACATTGATGATGCCTGGGCAAAGTGGAATTCTCTTGTAATGGATATAATTAATAAATGTGTGCCTAAAATAATAATTAAAGACAATCTATACCTCCTTGGCTGGATGGAGAAGTTCGACATCTCCGAAACCAAACACATTCTGCATGGTCAGCTGCTGAAAGATATGATCGACATTCATCTTGGAGAAAATTCAAATATTTCTGAACAAATTATGTAAAATGTTAAAAAATAAACGTCATCGGTCCATGGAAAGCATGGTCGAATCTATTAAAAATAACCCATAACGCTTATGTGTACTAAAATATTTAGACAAGGTTTCTACAACTTCTAGTCAGAAGTCTGCTATGTTTGATTCATACTTTCACTCTGAGTTTTCTGATACTAATGATGATATGTCACTGCCTCATTTAACAGAACAATTAATCACGAGTCTGTCAACTATTAAGTTTACTGAGTATGATGTAATAAATGTACTAGAACAATTAGACATAAATAAAGGTACAACACCAAATAATATACCTCTCCTTATATTACATAATTATGCTAAAGTACTAGCACCATCACTAACTGTACTGTTTAACCGTAGTTTGTCAGTGGGTAAAATACATTCTGTATGGAAACATGCATATATTGTACCCATACACAAAAAAGACAGCAAAGAAATGGTTGAAAAATATAGACCAATTTCTCTGAACCATGTATTAGTCATGTTCAACATGGATTTATTTACAAAAGGTCAAGGCAAATCTCCTTGACATGTATGGCGAGGTTGGTGCGACGCTTGATCAAAGAGGGCAAACAGATGTGATATTTCTTGATTTTAGTAAAGCGTTTGATTCTGTGCCACATAATTTACTGCTAAGATCATTTGGCTTTAATGGAAATTTGCTGAATTAGATTCAAAATTGCTTATCTGATAGACACTAATCGGTAATTATTGACGGCAAGGTATCAGATAGCTTACCCATAAGTTCAGGTGTACCGCAAGGGTCGATATTAGTCCCGCTTTTCTTTGTACTTTACATCAATGATTTACCTAATGTATGTAACTCCAAGGTCTCTTTATACGCCGATGATGCTAAAGTTTTCAGAAAAATCAAATCCATAGATGACTGTATATTATTACAAAAAGACCTTGATTCTTTGTTAGCATGGAGTCTAAATGGAAAATGAAATTTAACCCTGCGAAATGTAATGTTATATCTATTAGTCGAAAGTCACATGTCCCCAATTTTCAATATTGCTTGGATAATAATTTTTTACAGCATACCGACAAAATTGTAGACCTTGGAGTAATAATTGACTCAAAACTCAGTACTCGGGATCATGTTGTTAAAACAGCTTCAAAAGCACACACCGTGCTTGGTATGATTAAACGGGCTGTATGATATGATTCACCAGATTCCGTTAAACGTCAGCTTTATTTGTCACATGTTCGGTCTGCATTAGAATATTGTTCTCCAGTTTGGTCACCATACCTCGTGACAGAATTATCATCATTGGAGAAGGTGCAGCGACGTGCTACGACATTTATTCTTAATGATTTCTCAGATATATTCTATAAAGATAGATGTATAAAATTATCACTACTACCCCTTTCTTATTGTAGAGAAATACATGATCTCTGTTTGTTTTTATTTAATTGCATTCATGGAAAAGTTAATTGTAACTTTTTGAATTTTAATAATTTAGTCGATACCAGTACAGGTCGTCGATCTGTACAAAAGGGTACTCTTTTAAAAAGACCCCGTGTGAAAACAACTATATTTTATATTTCGTATTTTAATAGGATTGTAAAAACTTGGAATATTTTACCTGACAGCATTCGTGCTTCCACCAAATATTAATATTTTTGAACGTAAGATAAAGGAATTTTATTTTCACAAACTTCATACATACGATGTATCATAACTTAATGTATGTCACTAGTTATTATTGTTATCGTTATTATATGTGGTAGGGATTTTAGCAGAGGTCTTCAGAGACCTGTTATTGACTGCCAGTCAGAGCATGTTTTTTTTAAACTCAGCATTGTTTGTATATATATTGTGCTTGCAAACATTTTCTGTAATTTATGCTGTACAACACCATTGTCATGACAAATCGAAATAAATAAAAAATAATAAAAAAGCCTTCCACCAGAAAAAAAGCGGCTAACCTTGTGACTTAGGGTAAGGATAAATGGACATGTACGCGCAAACAGGAAGCCGGAATTGTAATTGGTAATGAAATGAGTGTTTATACATCAATATTTGCCAATATTTGATCTGAAACTAAACAGATAAAAGTAATTTTCACCCACTTGAAGTTGTGGGTCGCGGTAGCAGCGCTCAACTTCAACTTCAACATTTAATAAGAAAAGGTTAACAAATCTTATACACTAGCCTTGAAAGTGGGCGACACTATAAATATCAAGATATAATAAGATTATATTATTAGTCCTAGCGGCGTTCATTGGCGATTTTTGCACATGCGTCACAGTCACGTGCTGGTTTATAATAGGCTACATTCAAGAGCACATGATATTATAAATAAACATCATCAAAGAGCGCGTATCTGAAATAGTCACGCGGGTAATCACGTAATCGGGAGCGAGATTTTACACAATCCACGAGATGTATGCAGGTGCAGATCCAGAGGGTTTTTAATGATGTGCTAAAAGACAATGAAATTTAACGTTCTGTAGCAAATTTAAAGCGCAATACATTTCTACTGCAATCGATATGGGAGATGCATATTTAATCTATTATTAGAGATGCGCAGTTAATCAATATGAGAGATGCGCGGGTAATCAATAATAAAGATGATCAGCTAATCAATATGAGAGATGCTCAGTTAATCGATATGAGAGACGCTCAATTAATCAATATGGGATATGATCTGTTAATCAATATGAGAGACGCTCAGTTAATCAATAAAAGAGATGATCAGTTAATCAATATGAGAGATGTTCAGTTAATCCATATGAGAGACGCTCAGTTAATTAATATGATAGATGCTCAGTTAATCGACATGAGAGATGTTCTAGTAATCAATATGGGAGATGCGGAGTTAATCAATATGAGAGATGATCAGTTAATCAATATGAAAGATGACCATTTAATCGATATGAGAGATGCTCAGTTAATCAATATGAGAGATGCGCAGTTAATCAATAAAAGAGATGATCAGCTAATAAAGATGAGAGATGCGCAGTTAATCAATAAATGAGATGATCAGTTAATCAATAGGAGAGATGCGCAGTTGATCAATATGAGAGATGCGCAGTTAATCAATATGAGAGATGTTCAGTTAATCAATAAAAGAGATGCTCAGTTAATCAATATGAGAGATGCGCAGTTAATAAATATGAGAGATGCGCAGTTAATCAATATGAGAGGTGCGCAGGTAATCAATATGAGAGATGCTCAGTTAATCAATATGGGAGATGTACAGTTAATCAATATGGGAGATGTACAGTTAATCAATATGAGAGATGCACAGTTAATCAATATGAGAGATGCTCAGTTAATCAATATGGGAGATAATCAGTTATTCAATAAAAGAGATGGTCAGCTGATCAATATGGGAGATGGTCAGTTAATCAATATGGGAGATGGTCAGTTAATCAATAAAATAGATGGTCAGTTTATCAATATGGGAGATGCGCAGTTAATCAATATGAGAGATGGTCAGTTAATCAATATGAGAGGTGCGCAGTTAATCAATATGGGAGATGCTCAGTTAATCAATATGAGAGATGATCTGTTAATCAATATGAGAGATGCTCAGTTAATCAATATGAGAGATGCGCAGTTAATCAATATGAGAGATGCGCAGTTAATCAATATGAGAGATGGTCAGTTAATAAATAAAAAAGATGGTCAGTTTATCAATATGGGAGATGCTCAGTTAATCAATATGAGAGATGCTCAGTTAATCAATATGAGAGGTGCGCAGTTCATCAATATGAGAGATGCTCAGGTAATCAATATGAGAGGTGCGCAGTTAATCAATATGGGAGATGCTCAGTTAATCAATATGAGAGGTGCGCAGGTAATCAATATGACAGATGCTCAGTTAATCAATATGAGAGATGCACAGTTAATCAATATGGGAGATGCTCAGTTAATCAATATGAGAGGTGCGCAGTTTATCAATATGAGACATGTCAGGTAATCTATAAAAGAGATGCTCAGTTAATCAATATGAGAGATGCGCAGTTAATGAAAAAAAGAGATGCTCAGTTAATCAATATTAGAGATGGTCAGCTGATCAATATGAGAGATGCTCAGTTAATCAATATGAGAGATGCTTAATTAATCAATATGAGAGATGCGCAGTTAATCAATATGAGAGATACACAGTTAGTCAATATGGGAGATGCACAGTTAATCAATATGAGAGATGTTCAGTTAATCAATATGAGAGGTGCGCAGTTCATCAATATGAGAGATGCTCAGGTAATCAATATGAGAGGTGCGCAGTTAATCAATATGGGAGATGCTCAGTTAATTAATATGAGAGGTGCGCAGGTAATCAATATGACAGATGCTCAGTTAATCAATATGAGAGATGCACAGTTAATCAATATGGGAGATGCTCAGTTAATCAATATGAGAGGTGCGCAGTTTATCAATATGAGAGGTGCTTAATTAATCAATATGAGAGATGCGCAATTAATCAATATGAGAGATGCGCAGTTTTTCAATATGAGAGATGGTCAGTTAATAAATAAAAAAGATGGTCAGTTTATCAATATGGGAGATGCTCAGTTAATCAATGTGAGAGATGCGCAGTTAATCAATATGAGACATGCTCAGTTAATCAATATAAGAGATGCTTAATTAATCAATATTGGAGATGCGCAGTTAATCAATAAAAGAGATGATCAGTTAATCAATATGAGAGATGGTCAGTTAATCAATATGAGAGATGGTCAGTTAATCAATATGAGAGATGCTCAGTTAATCAATATGAGAGATGCTCAGTTAATCAATATGAGAGACGCTCAATTAATCAATATGGGAGATGATCTGTTAATCAATATGAGAGACGCTCAGTTAATCAATAAAAGAGATGATCAGTTAATCAATATGAGAGATGTTCAGTTAATCCATATGAGAGACGCTCAGTTAATTAATATGATAGATGCTCAGTTAATCGACATGAGAGATGTTCTAGTAATAAATATGGGAGATGCGGAGTTAAACAATATGAGAGATGATCAGTTAATCAATATGAAAGATGACCATTTAATCGATATGAGAGATGTTCAGTTAATCAATATGAGAGATGCGCAGTTAATCAATAAAAGAGATGATCAGCTAATAAATATGAGAGATGCGCAGTTAATTAATAAATGAGATGATCAGTTAATCAATATGAGAGATGCGCAGTTGATCAATATGAGAGATGCGCAGTTAATCAATATGAGAGATGCTCAGTTAATCAATAAAAGAGATGCTCAGTTAATCAATATGAGAGATGCGCAGTTAATAAATATGAGAGATGCGCAGTTAATCAATATGAGAGGTGCGCAGGTAATCAATATGAGAGATGCTCAGTTAATCAATATGGGAGATGTACAGTTAATCAATATGGGAGATGTACAGTTAATCAATATGAGAGATGCACAGTTAATCAATATGAGAGATGCTCAGTTAATCGATATGGGAGATAATCAGCTATTCAATAAAAGAGATGGTCAGCTGATCAATAAGGGAGATGGTCAGTTAATCAATATGGGAGATGGTCAGTTAATCAATAAACTAGATGGTCAGTTGATCAATATGGGAGATGCGCAGTTAATCAATATGAGAGATGGTCAGTTAATCAATATGAGAGGTGCGCAGTTAATCAATATGGGAGATGCTCAGTTAATCAATATGAGAGATGATCTGTTAATCAATATGAGAGATGCTCAGTTAATCAATATAAGAGATGCGCAGTTAATCAATATGAGAGATGGTCAGTTAATAAATAAAAAAGATGGTCAGTTTATCAATATGGGAGATGCTCAGTTAATCAATGTGAGAGATGCGCAGTTAATCAATATGAGAGATGCACAGTTAATCAATATGGGAGATGCACAGTTAATCAATATGAGAGATGCTCAGTTAATCAATATGAGAGGTGCGCAGTTCATCAATATGAGAGATGCTCAGGTAATCAATATGAGAGGTGCGCAGTTAATCAATATGGGAGATGCTCAGTTAATCAATATGAGAGATGCACAGTTAATCAACATGGGAGATGCACAGTTAATCAATATGGGAGATGCTCAGTTAATCAATATGAGAGATGCGCAGTTAATCAATATGGGAGATGCTCAGTTAATCAATATGGAAGATGCTCAGTTAATCAATATGAGAGGTGCGCAGTTAATCAATATGAGACATGTCAGGTAATCTATAAAAGAGATGCTCAGTTAATCAATATGAGAGATGCGCAGTTAATAAAAAAAAGAGATGCTCACTTAATCAATATTAGAGATGGTCAGCTGATCAATATGAGAGATGCTCAGTTAATCAATATGAGAGATGCTCAGTTAATCAATATGAGAGATGCGCAGTTAATCAATATGAGAGATGGTCAGTTAATAAATAAAAAAGATGGTCAGTTTATCAATATGGGAGATAATCAGTTAATCAATGTGAGAGATGCGCAGTTAATCAATATGAGACATGCTCAGTTAATCAATATGAGAGATGCTTAATTAATCAATATTGGAGATGCGCAGTTAATCAATATGAGAGATGGTCAGTTAATAAATAAAAAAGATGGTCAGTTTATCAATATGGGAGATGCTCAGTTAATCAATGTGAGACATGCTCAGTTATTCAATATGAGAGATGCTCAGTTAATCATTATTAGAGATGCGCAGTTAATCAATAAAAGAGATGATCAGTTAATCAATATGGGAGATGGTCAGTTAATCAATATGAGAGATGGTCAGTTAATCAATATGAGAGATGCTCAGTTAATCAATATGAGAGATGCTCAGTTAATCAATATGAGAGATGCGCAGTTAATCAATATGAGAGATGGTCAGTTAATAAATAAAAAAGATGGTCAGTTTATCAATATGGGAGATGCTCAGTTAATCAATGTGAGACATGCTCAGTTATTCAATATGAGAGATGCTCAGTTAATCATTATTAGAGATGCGCAGTTAATCAATAAAAGAGATGATCAGTTAATCAATATGGGAGATGGTCAGTTAATCAATATGAGAGATGGTCAGTTAATCAATATGAGAGATGCTCAGTTAATCAATATGAGAGATGCTCAGTTAATCAATATGAGAGATGCTTAATTAATCAATATGAGAGATGCGCAGTTAATCAATATAAGAGATGCTCAGTTAATCAATATGAGAGATGCTCAGCTAATCAATATGAGAGATGCTCAGTTAATCAATATTAGAGATGCTCAGTTAATCAATATGAGAGATGCGCAGTTAATCAATATGAGAGATGCGCAGTTAATCAATATGAGAGATGGTCAGTTAATAAATAAAAAAGATGGTCAGTTTATCAATATGGGAGATGCTCAGTTAATCAATGTGAGAGATGCGCAGATAATTAATATGAGACATGCTCAGTTAATCAATATGAGAGATGCTTAAATAATCAATATTGGACATGCGGAGTTAATCAAAAAAAGAGATGCTCAATTAATCAATATGGGAGATGGTCAGTTAATCAATATGAGAGATGGTCAGTTAATCAATATGGGAGATGTTCAGTTAATCAATGTGAGAGATGCGCAGTTAATCAATAAATGAGATGATCAGTTAATCAATATGGGAGATGCTTAATTAATCAATATGAGAGATGCGCAGTTAATCAATATGGGAGATGCTCAGTTAATCAATAAAAGAGATGGTCAGCTGATCAATATGGGAGATGGTCAGTTAATCAATATGGTAGATGGTCAGTTAATCAATATGGGAGATGCTCAGTTAATCAATAAAAGAGATGGTCAGCTGATCAATATGGTAGATGGTCAGTTAATCAATATATTAGATGGTCAGTTAATCAATATGGTAGATGGTCAGTTAATCAATATGGGAGATGCTCAGTTAATCAATATGGGAGATGCGCAGTTAATCTATAAAAGAGATGATGAGTTAATCAATATGGGGGATGCTCTGGTAATCAATATGAGAGATGCGCAGTTAATCAATATGGGAAATGATCAGTTAATAAATATGAGAGGTGCGCAGTTAATCAATATGAGAGATGATCAGGTTATCAATAAAAGAGATGATCAGTTAATCAATATGAGAGATGCTCAGTTAATCAATATGAGAGATGATCAGTTAATCAATAAAAGAGATACGCAGTTAATCAACATGAGAGATGGTCAGTTAATCAATATGAGATATGCTCAGCTAATCAATATGAGAGATGCGCAGTTGATCAAAATGGGAGATGCTCAGTTAAGCAATATGAGAGATGATCAGTTAATCAATATGAGAGACGCGCAGTGAGAGATGCGTAGTTAATCAATATGAGAGATGATGAGTCAATCAATATGAGAGACGCTCAGTTAATCAAAGAAATGCGTTAATTTTTCTTAAATATATTTTGTCATTTGGAGCTGAAATTTGCGTTACCAATTCCACCTTCAAATGACGAAAAATAGTAGCAAACCATCCAACACGACAAGTATTAAGTCAGACGGCAATCATGCATGTGTGGCTTATTATGTGTGGAGTATTATGTTCACCAGGTGGCCACTGAGTGTCTCTATCGGCAGCACCATGTATTTATTTGCGGATATCAGCAAATACGAGACGTTGATCGAATGTAGATTGAATGTTAGGCCAATGTTGTAGACGATGACCCAGCATTCATGTGATAAAGATGAAAACACATGTTTTAATAGTGATGTTATGTAGAAAAAGCCTAGCTCAACGAGGATGCTATGGTATCTAAAGTGCCAATACCTGCCTTAAAATGATAAATAATAGGAACAGTTACAATAATAAAATAGTATGTTAAAAAATGACGGATTATTATAAATAGGTATGGGGTATTTATTATTTGCATTTATGTATGTATTCAGGTATGAATGTATGCATCAACTTTTTTTTCTAAAACTATGATTTCTGCTGACCATGTTTTCATGTATGTCTCGAACTTTTCAGTCAGTGAGACATAATACATTATTACTACTACTACGGTAATCGCTTTTCATTTGGTGTATATTCTTTTACAATACATGACGGGCTCGCATTGGCCTGTTTTCTGTAAAGAGCCATATTTATGGTACCACACACTGTCACCTGTTTAAGACAAATATTATATAATAATCTGAAATATAATTAAAACGTAGAAATTGATGAAGATCAGGGAAGTAACATTCCAATGGATTTAGAAAACTGACAGTGGTCGTGATTGATTAAAACTATTACCATAGCAATACTATAACGGAACAGAACGAAATTGTTTTATGATGTTTTATAGATATCAAAGAAAATTAAATTAAAGCCCCTACAGCGCATAATTCGTCGGAGGACCATGTTCAGAGGCGCAATATATGTAAAGAAGTTCATCAATAATTCTGAAGTTACACCAATATAAATGTGTACGACAACAACACATCATTACATGCATAATTAACCCTTTAATCGCTAAGAGTTGAATTATTCACAAACTTAATTTTTTTCTCGCTACCGCGGCTGAAAACTTCAAGTGGTTGAAAATTTGTGATGACATTTATTTAATGTGAGACCAAAAATGTGAAAATATTTATGTTTGTACATTCATTTCATCCCCACTATATAACTGTGATTTGATCGGCTAATTATGATTATGAGAGGTCTTCATTATAATTGGATGTGTTTTAAATCAGTTAAAAACCTCCGAGCTCTACATTCTTAGCTGTGGAAAAGCCCTCGGCCTTCGGCCTGGGCCTTTTCCACAGCTAAGAATGTAGAGCTCCTCGGGCTTTATCCGATACGGAATGCTCTGCAGGAACTTTGACGACCTTATCTAATTTATAAGAACGTTACAGTGCTAGACAATTGAGCAGACACGTGTCATTAGAGCTTAGTTGTTCTTGTAGTGTGAACCAATTTAACCCTTCAAGTGATAATCGCGCCTACAGCCGTTTTAAAACCGTTAAAGCGCCGAATAAAAAAAAAAAAAAAGCATTGAGACCAAAGTTTTTTTTTAATTTGAAATCATCATAAATGTCTTAATTAGCTCTTTCTGATTCATTTGAATACACATGTTATGGGCTTGCGACCATTAATAATATGTTTACTCTTACAGTGCGGGGATCGACACTGAAGACTATTCCCGCGCTACAAGGGTAAACTTTTTATTTTACCTTCCATCAAGAAAATTTTAAGGAAAAATCAGCATTAAAATTGTTAGATTGCATATGTTTTGATTTAAATTGTGCAAATATAAGTAAAGTTTCAACCCACTTGAAGTTGTGGGTCGCGGACACACAACTTCAAAGTAAAGTTTTAACCCACTTGAAGTTGTGGGTCGCGGACACACAACTTCAAGTTGGTTAAAAAAATTTCCATAAATTAGCGATTTAGGCATTAAAACACATCTAACACACTTTTAAAACACAATTTATGATATGACATACTCAGTGGCATCAACATTGCTGGTTTATGTCGTCGAATATTACTCTAAGAAGTATTCGTTGAAAGTCACACGCCACACAATAAGAAGTGGTAGTGACAACTAAAATGTGAAGGATAAAATGTGAAGGATTAAACAAAACAACTAAGATGACTCCAGCTCAGACTCAAACGTGTTGTAGTTCATTCAAGATGTACAAATCATAATACATATGACACATACATTTGACAAAGTTGTAAATGAATTGGGAGGCAAATACTGAGATAAAAATGTCGCTATCGTACTGACCACCCTAGCTGGTTATATAATAATTAGCTAAAATTGACATAAACATGATAGCTATGACATTGAAATTATTTGAATGCACAGCAGGGATGCTGATTACATACAAAACAATCTCGAATAACTTTCTTAGTTGTATAAGCAGATGTTTTTTTAAATAATCAGATACAGTCAAAAGTGAATGGGTGTACAGTTTTTTCACAAGAATAAATAGGATGAAAATAGTTGACAGTCGATGGTATAATATACGACAATGACCTCAATGACCTCGTGCTTGATGTTTGGCTATTTCAATGCGGTTGACCGGGTATTATAGTTATGTAAATCTGGGGTAAAAAACAAGCTTTCAAAATATTCTGGTAGGCTGTTATTTATGTATTTAGAATACATTTTCAACTACTGCATATCAACAAGTTTCAAAATGTTTAAATAATGGGTCAAGTATATGCATGCATTTACTAAATATTATAATGTAACTAACCTTTTTATGTAGTAGAACAATATTTCCAGTTTCAGGCTATATCACCAGCATTTTCAAACAGTAATAGGAGGCATAGTAAAAGTATTATACAATAACATATGTACATCAAATGGGAATACATACTTCATTTTATTAATTACACCAATGGCACGTTTGATTATACATGAGATTGTACTAATGTGAGAATCCCATCGTGAATGATAATTAAGAGTTAATCCAAGAAAATTTAAGCTATCCCCAGATTCTAAAATATTATTTTCAAGAATTGTTGCATTATTCGAGTATATAATACGAGATTAAAACACCATTATCATGAATATATATTTACATGTTTTTGACATATTTATTTATATGTTCCACTTCTTTTTGTCCCTGGAAATGTAGACTTATATAGGTTTCAAATGTTAATCTTATATGTAGGTTGTTTTAAGAAGGCCATTTGAAACCACTATATTAACGATAATAAAATTGCATCTGTGTAACATATCGAGCCCCATTGTACAGTAAACATGGTGATATTCTTTTACACTTCTTCGTAAACACATAATCGTACATTGTTGCCCAATGGAAGCCGATAAACCGGGATAATTCTCATCTGTGATTAATTTATAAACCATGTCGCCAGCTTTGTGATTATCAAACAAGAGTATGTGGATCACTGGAGATGATTTTTTTTCCTAGCAAAATAAGCCTGGCTTAACATGTTTGAGTTGTTGTTGCCCGGTGTGTAAATAACGTGGAGCATGTCATCAAATAAAACATTTTTAAATCATTTTATCGACATTGTACGTAGAGATGAAAGTAGATCACATGGAAATTCAAGATAAAAATCGACGTCAACACCTTAGACGATGGCAATTATTTACCCCCAAACAGGGATGGCGTTTGTAGCTCCATGTACAATCCGAGAGATCCCAGAAAATACGATACTTCGATGCTATTTTGGAACCAACATAGGATGAATGTCTCGTATGAGCCTATCGTATGACATACATTTAGGAGGGATAATTCTGACTACAGGATATCCACATTCCACTGCCGCCGAGCAACGTCAAACAGCAGTAACTGCTTACTTTCAAGAGAACAGTTACTGTTGTTTGTATTTTGTGTGGCAGTATTGACATTTGCGTTCCAATTAGCAGTTGACTACGATGCCTGTATTGCATTAATCCAAACAGCCAACACTCCAAGACCTGCACATGGAATGAATCCGCCGCAATCAAAGATAGCATGACCTCATTCAGGTATATTGTCAAATGACGTGGACATGTCATGATGATTGGTAGAAGAAGTCAAAGATTCTGATGGAGCTACTGTATAGGGGAGTTATAGCGAGCCTGTTGTCCTGGAATTTGAACACACACAGTCTTACTCAGCTGTACTGGTCACGAATGTGGTGACTTTGTTTTCTTAATGGCATTTCCTTGTACCCAGTGACTAATTCGCCTTATAGCCTGCCCTGGCTTTCCAGTCATGTTCTAATCACAGAAAGGGTTGAATCTATTTACCGGAATGAAACCTTCATCTTGCGTTCCCTCCACATTTTAAGATATTTTATCGACATGAAGAGATCCACATTAACACAAGTATAAATGTATATGTCATTACAATATTAACATGTAATACATTTTCATATTCTCCTTATACACATCGTAAACTGGGAACTTTTGTTGCCAGAACACAACTTTTCAATCGCATTGTTTTTTATCTGGATGACATTTAGTCAATAAACAATGATGCAAATTATGGTGAGAATAGCCTGTCGTGTATTAAAGTGGGGATTTATAACTAGACAGTCTGCATATATAAGATGATATTTCAGCATTTTACTTTGATTTCTAATGCTGCAGACAATAATAAATGGCAATGGTGATCGTAATTCGCAGTGCCAGTGTTTTATCTTTCACGATATGATATATTGTATTGGAGTAATTTGACAACTCTACGGTGTTATATAAGTGAGACATTATATAAGTTAGGTTTCTCTTTTTCGTCAGGGGTCTCTTCATGTTTTTTTTGTTTGCTTTGATTAATAAATATAAGTCTATTCTGACATTCTGGGCTAAAGATCGGGACTAAATATGCTAAACCAAATATAACGAATGTTATAATTAGTGCAATCATACAGAGTGTAGTTAAATCAGTGAAAGGCCATTGAATTTAAAAAAAAATAATATGTTTTTTTATTTCTGTAAATTTGTAAATATAAACATATGTATCATTAAACATATTGAGTGTTTCTTATTGTGCATACAATACAATTGTTAACATTGCTGCAACAAACTTGCAGGACAACACAATAATATCAAAAGGTTTTATCCTAAAATGAGGCATTATATAGCGTTAATAAAGGCTATTGTTTTATAGATATAAACAAATGAGCGAACGATTTTCAGCTTAGGTGACTATCAAGTAAGCCTAAATATTGCAACATGCCTTTCATGTGGATATTGTTACTCGTTGCATGTTCTGGCATTCAGCTTTAAAAGTAACAACATGTTTCTTCGCTGCTCACTCGTAAAGATTCAGTGACCAAGAGGGTGTGCGCTCGACCTCAGACCACCAGGGCTCCAATTTCGAATCTTATAATCTTGTGTTACCTTGTGTTATCAGCGGCTTGTCATGCCCTGTTTAGCCTGTATATGCACAAAAGTGTCCTAAAACCCCATTAATTCATTTATTCTCTCAAATAATTGCTCACTTGAATTGTAACTAGTTACAGCCTTTTTGGACTCGTGCTATGTACTGGCCTCTAAAAAGTAAAATAAGACATTGAACATTTGGTAAAACTCAATTGTGATAATCGGTGTACATTGTATTCAGTTTTATGAAATGAGTATATATGATCATTTAGTTAAGTTATAAGAAATTTTGGTGGACTTGATTTTGCAGTAAATTTGACGTCTATCTTCATGGCAAAACATAATCCAACATTGTAAAACTGAGTTGAATGAGTCACATGTTGCCATAAAAAATTGTCAAAAAAGTAAAGTTGGTTTTTGCCAATGCCATATTGCTAAAAATGGTCATCATACAATTTGGGAGTTGTTTTGAATAAGATGAGACACTGAGGAGTGTTTGCATCTATTTTCTTCTTTCTATATCCATTTGTACGATTCTTTCACTTATCTGCCGCACTATTGGGACACACCAGGTACATCGGTCAGTTGAATCGCTCTGTGCCGTATTCCCAAGCTTCTAGTACTACAGAATCAGCAAGTGGCTGATGCTTGTTATCCGGACTGAGATCTGAAGTAAAAAATGTGACCCGCTGAAGCCGACGTCGTTGTAAAACATGAACGGGTGAAAAGGCTTACTGAATCATCTGACAACAGAATAACCGTGGGCAGGTGGGAATAATAAAACAATGTAAATCAGTAGCAAAACGCCAGCCTCCAAACCGTTAACCATGGTACTCTTGGGCCCGTTCCCAAGCATCTTCCAAAGAAAAGAATATGTCACCGAATATTATTGGGTTGTGGTAAATGATTATAGTTATACCTTAGGCCACAACTAACCAGTAGCGCATGTTTTTCGTTGATTTCGCTGTCATTTATCAACCGATTTTCATGAAATTTTCTAAAAATTATTTTCAACAGAATCCTAATATTCTTGAAAATTTCATAAAATTATATTCACTATTTCACAAGTTAGACCATTTGACATGTAGTAAATTAAAATTATGACGTCCCTCTTTAACCCATTAAACTAATTCTAGAATTTTATTACATGTCAAATGGTCTAACTTTTGCAACATTGAATATAATTTTGCGACATTTTTACCGACGTTAGGATATGACTTGAAAATTGCCAGTGCTAAATTTCAAGAAAATTGATTCATAATTGACGGAGACATGGACGAAAAGCATGCGCTACAGAATTACCAAAATGAATGTGGCCCAGGGTATAATCGAATGCTTCCTTTTGCGAGGTGCTGTTTTTTCTATAAATTGAAATTGTTTTCGTAATTTGATTTCAAAATGAAAAAAAACCCTTTGGTCTCCATGGATTTTACAAAATAATTCAGGTAAAGGCCCTGTCAAACTTGGCCGGACTGAGAAACGGACATCACCGGACAACGCCACCAAAAATCATAGGGTCTAATACGCATTCAGGACATATACAGGATAATTACTGATGGTGGCTAACGATCATCACCGAGGATGAAACGTATTGCCGAACAACAGCAGAACATAAAACGAACACCAACGGATGGCGTTCGTTCCTAGTTCGTCGGGTTTATCACGCCAAGTGTGACAGGGACATTAGGGACAAGGCTAAGCTACCAGGAAAGCGTTAGTCCAATAGACCTATATATAATGATATTCAAATTACAAATGAATATTTTCAAAGTTTTCACCCTTAGCCTGTTTAAAAAGTTCGTGAACGTATGCCTAAATGGCTCATGTGACATTTTAAATTAGCACAACAAAGGAAACAATGAATAATAAATAATGCTATATCTTTTTTTACAAAATTGACATGGATACGCATATCTCGAAACATTTACTTTCCATGGGTATATGTGACGATTTCAGCATTTAGATTGTCTCAAGATATTTGGTAGGCCTATATAGGTCATAAGGAGGGCGTATAATGACGAAAGCCTAAACCCAGCATATAAAGCCCTCTGGATATATGAAAATTTGGTCAAACATTGACCCAGCATTATCCCTGATGTGAGTCAATAATGCCCATCAGCTGCCTTCCAGGGATTGTAATAAGAAGCTAGCCAGTTAATTTACAAGCTCTGTGCCTTGTTCATTGCACTACCTCATTGAGTTGCCACTACACAGCAAAGCCCTGAGACGACATGTTTCAATGGTATTTTTGCACAATTTGTTACGCACAGCGATAAAATTGAAATATGATAGCTGTGATGTTGATACGGGAGGATGTCTCTCGTTCTGCTTTTTAACTTCCCAAGCAGTGAGGCTACTCTTTAGCTCGGTGGTTGAGGAATGGAGGGCTAAACCTGGGATCGGGATTGATAAATGGCCGCACCGTGACCACTGCCCCCCCCCCTCTTCCTGCGGACAGCCTAGCAGACGAAGACGTTCACCCGATGTGGATTTGATGTTGGACCAGCGTCGTAGACGCTGGGCCAACGTCAAATCCACATCGGGTGAACGTCTTTCGTTGGCTGTGTGCAATCCTGAATCCCGGACAGGCAGTCCTGTGGAAGAGAGGGACAGTGGAAGAAGTATCCAGACAGAATAGCCGGTCTCTAGAGGTGCAGTTTCTGACCGATCTAAATCGATTGCACAGTTTGCCAGTACCGCTCCACTCTCTCTTTTAAATCAGTCTTGACCAGGTCTGCCCTGCAAACGCTAACACCAGCAAATGCTTACTTTTAAAGTCAGCAGTTGCCTGATTATACATAGCCATTACGTACCTAAAAAACCTGCCTTCTCAATAGTGCTTTAGAAAAATAAGCATCACCTACTGCTGTTTGCTTTTTTTCTAATACAATGAAAAACAGCAGTAGCTGCTTACTTGTAAAGAAAACAGTGCTGCTTGCATTCGCACAACATCAGTGGTAGCTGAATGTCAGGTCCAATAAGGTGAAGTCTCGTGCCACCGCTTATATTTTTCAAATTGATGCTCAGTGCCTTGATTTATGCCTGCATCAACCCCCTTCCTGTATCTCGAATTAATTGTTGATGGGATCGAAGCTAGGATATTTGGGACTATTGATGTTTTTGAATAACGACCACCATTCAACTATGGACAGACAATTATTACAACTATTGTGTAATTATCTGACCTCAGGACGACTATTTTCAATAATAAACAATATACATCAGTAACTCCACGCCAACTGATTGACTATATTTAAGCCCTTTTTGTGCACATACAGGCTAATCATAAAGGCTAAAGGATGGTAAGATGACACTACAATCAAATCGGTTTCGAAATTAGATCCCCGGCGGCCTGAAACTGAAAACTCCAGTCACTGATGGCTTTCTTTGTACTTCAGAGTAATAGGTTGGAAGAATGATTGTCGTAATGGTATAGCCTATCTAGGTGATCACTGTAATTGGTTTATTTCTGAACGTTTTGGTCCGAATATTCCAGAAAATCTCAAATATCTCTACAAATTTAATAGCTTTCGTAGACACAATTTAAAATATCTTATATCAAACACCAGATTGTAAAAATAGTAAACACAACTCCAAACTGGTCGGCGTGTGGACTGTAAACTATGAAGAGTCTGTGAGCCTTTCAACTGAACTATTCTTTCGCACACAATTGAATAATATGACACTTCGTATGCAGTGGGTGACGCCAGAGCTGTTGGGGAGAAATCAACTCTTGTCCCAGAAAAAAATACAATTCAGCGACTATAGTCGTTTGGCAGGGTGCAAGGCCATGCAACCTGAATTCTTATAGTCTGCAAGCCAAGTGGTTTATTTTTAGTGCAAAACAACCATTTGAAACTGACTGCCAGCATAAGATGTTTTTCGTTGGGTCATGGACCAATGGAAAACATCTTATGCCCAATGTATGTAGATTTTAGAGCGTTGTTTTTTAGAGCGTTGTTTTATGCAGAACAGCACTCTAAAGACTGCGTGTATTCCAGGCGTCTATCATCGGTGTGACTCTGCCACTGACTTTGGAAACCCCGTTTTTTCACATCAACCCCATTTGACCTCCCATTACGCTGTTAATACCATCGAGCAGCCAGAAATCTGGTATGCTATTCTGCCTCGCAAAGGAAAACAGTGTTCTTTTTTATATGACTACTTACTTATCATGTAAGCGTAAAAGCGATCAGTAGCAAACACGAGACGTTGACACAATGTTGTCTTAATGTTGGGCCAGCGTCGTGAACGGTGGACCAACATTAAAACAACATTGTGTCAGCGACTCGTGTTCACTGGATGGCGCACGGTATTTTTAACCCATGGACCAGCAATCACAAAACATTTGTATAACATTTATGCAATGTTGGACCAACGTCGAAGACGTTGGGCCGGCAGTGTTTAAATGCTATAAAAATGTTTTGTGTTTTCTGGGTACGCGCGACTATAGTCATTTTTCTTCCGTTTTATTTGACCCGCAGTTATTGGGGCTGAAATGTGTGCTTAAGCATCAAGATTTGCAATTTTTTTTTGCTCAAATTAAACCAATATGAGTATTTTTCACCAAGATTTAATTGATTTAATTTAGTGTTTAAAGGGTTAACCAGAACCTGTGTTTTGGCAGGAATGTTTCTTATTATTTCATATACATCACAGTGCAAAACAAGAAAGACAAGAGAAAACAATAATTTAGAGGCCTGGGTATCTTTGTTTTGACGGCTTGTGCAATGTATGTCTATATGTATCAGTAAGAACATTTTATTTCCTTCTTTTAGAAAAAAACTAAATTTATCTTTGAAAGTTTCTCAACATAACGCATGCCTTGTCTTTACAGATAGATAAATATAATGCGACCGAATATTATTAGTCAGTGAGCCAGGAGCTGAACCTGGAAAGTGATTCCACAGTTTTTGTCTGTGTGTTTTTGTGTTATATTATAGGAGCTGTACTCTCTAAATTCCTGTGATGACATTCTCACAGCATTGCTAATTTTGTTGCGTGTACATGTACGTCATATCATTATTATGTGTTACTCGTTTGTTACATTGTATTTTGAACAATACCAGTCACTAGTTTTATTAAATGTATCTTGAACTAGCTGTATCTTTAGTAATATTACCATCATAGATAAACTCTCAAATTATCTTTTTGGAACCATTCGAAGAACCATGACAGTTTCAAGCAATTTCGTTCCAGAATTCATTTTGTAAACTGTGTCGAATACTATTGGTAACAATTCTGGCAGTACAAAGCAGCTCAATCAATCAATGCGTTAATTTAAAGATTTTTTTGATTCACAAATCATAACATTTAGAACCCATCCATGATGATGTATAGTATAAGCTCTTCAACGAAGATGTCACATTGTTACCTAGCATCAATGTAATCTGGCTCATGAGTGTGTTAACATGTTGCATCACAAGTATAATATCATTTGACTACTCACAGAAGCATACTTTTACCAAAAAATCCACGCAATGATTATATTGATAAAAATGTATAAATTGATAAGCAAATAGGCCTACTTTAAATGTTAAGTAGAACGTGTAGCCAAAAAAATCAACTACACATCTCGATATATATCTTTATTGTATTAATATTATTATCGAAGTGACTATTTTTTATAGTTACAATGTCATAATATTATTATTATTAATGCAATTCCCTTTACATTGATATGCTACACGACTGTATTTTTTAAATATTGATATTTTCACACTTGTAGCTGGGATCAAAGCGTTCACTGTTATTATGTATTCACTTTTTTTAATACCGAAGAGATTTTCCAATAACCATTTCCAATTGTATAGTTAAAACCTTGTTAGTGCGCTATGTAAATATTTCTGTTTTTTCTGACTATGTAAATCAATTGTTTTGCCCCCTGATTGGTGCGAATACATAAAAAATAATAAAATGTGTTAAATAAAAATGTTCACTGATGTGAGAATAAATACAATACCTTTATAACATTAAAAAAACACCGATAAAAACATTGGTACCACTTTCCAGGTACTATTATGTCCATCAGTAAATAATGAAAAAACTAATATAATCGGAACCTGCGGTTAAAGTTGTTCAGAAGATAACATGTTACAGCCTGCGTATGCCTATTATATATGCTTGTTAAGACTTAGGCTACAAAAAGCCTAGCAATTGTTCATCAAAATGTTAATGTTGGCCCACCGTCTGCGACACCGGCCCAGCATTGAACCAACATCGGTTGAGGTTATCGTGTTTGCCGGGACAGTGGGTTCCATCAAACACAAAACCTTTGTATAAAATTTGTACAACATCGAACCAACGTCGAAGACGTTGGTCCGATGTTGTACAAATTTTATACAAAGGTTTTGTGTTTGCTGGGTGGTTGACCCACGTAAAACGTCACTTTGGTGTACGCCGTACATCATCTCCCTCATTTCCCCCGGAAGTTTTTTACCAGCCACGCATGCAATGTTTAGGAGGCCTCAGACACAGCAACGATTCATGTTTGACATGGCTGTCTTCTCAATGGGCTGGGGCACTGGTGCCGTGGTTAACGCTGCCGCCCGTCACGCCAAGCTCGGGGTTAGTTCACCGACCGCGGTGTTCAAGCTAAACAAAAGAAATGTTTCTGCGTCACACTAAAAGATTGGATAGTGTTTGATACTTTGCTGTGTATGTTTCGATTGCAGAATAAAAATATATTTGTATAAAAAACGCAATATTGTAGTGAGCCTCAGCGGCCGGAATATAATGTGCTCGGCCTCAGACCAGCACGGTTCGAAATACGGCTACTTTGCCTCTACTTCACTCTCCAGGTCCAGCTTAGCCTGCATGTGCACAAATGTAGCATAAAGCCTCGTTCATTCAACGCCCACCATGAAATGAGTCAAATGAAGTGGAAGGACATCGTCAAAGGTTTTTTTTTTAATTGCTAAGTAATTAATTTACTTCAATATTGTACAGCAAACTATAGGATCTATCTGTATATTGTTTAGTCACGTCATCGTCAGTGACGTTGGTGTTAAATCATAGTTTAAAAAAATGATGTATTTTTATTGGGAAATACCAGCTACGGTTTTCTCTATCTATTACAGAATACTAAATAATACAAACTGTCCATGCATTTTATTATAATGGCCCTAGCTATAATTACTTCCTCATATTATGCAAAGATTTAAACCTTTCACAGCCAACTCATACAATGTTATGCTGGTTAACATTACTCATATCACATGCATTACCCTCTATCCGACGTGTCAACCCTTCTCCTTCTAAGATGTCTAAATCGTCACCAAATATCGTCACCCGGGCGGGCGGGCGGGCGGGCGGGCGGACGGGCGGGCGGGCGAGCGAGCGAGCGAGCGAGCGAGCGAGCGAGTGAGCGAGCGAGCGAGCGAGTGAGTGAGTGAGTGAGTGAGTGAGTGAGTGAGTGAGTGAGTGAGTGAGTGAGTGAGTGAGTGAGTGAGTGAGTGAGTGAGTGAGTGAGTGAGTGAGTGAGTGAGTGAGTGAGTGAGTGAGTGAGTGAGTGAGTGAGTGAGTGAGTGAGTGAGTGAGTGAGTGAGTGAGTGAGTGAGTGAGTGAGTGAGTGAGTGAGTGAGTGAGTGAGTGAGTGAGTGAGTGAGTGAGTGAGTGAGTGAGTGAGTGAGTGAGTGAGTGAGTGAGTGAGTGAGTGAGTGAGTGAGTGAGTGAGTGAGTGAGTGAGTGAGTGAGTGAGTGAGTGAGTGAGTGAGTGAGTGAGTGAGTGAGTGAGTGAGTGAGTGAGTGGTCCTTGGATAGAAAAGGGTGTATCTGCCACTTTGTGAAATGGCAGATAACCCTTTCATATCCAAGGGGACGATATATGTCAAGCCCAACCGCATCCCAGTAAACATGAGACGTTCGGTTAAATGTTTTCCCGGCATCACAGACAGAGACCCAGGATTAAACCAGCATTGTTTAAAGATGATTTGAAGCATTTGAAGCATCAAATGGATGGCATCATGCACAAGTGGGCTAATCCTTATTTTGACAATATTGAGAAAAAATCTCGCTGCAACATGAAGTACAGGATAAAACGAATAAATACAAATTAACACAAAAGGATAACAAGATCAGTGACCAAATGGTCTAACCCTGAATGTGAAACTCGTATATTGATTAAGTTGCTGCTATCAATGGCATGTATTTTCATTGTTTTTTATGTACTTGTGCATGATGCCATCTAAATGTTATACACTAGCATATATTCTTATTAAAATCCTAAAAACTTAGGTGATTTTTCATCCACTTGTAGTTGTAGGTCGCGGTACTTAGCGCTTTAAGGGTTAATCTAAATTCAATAAAACAACAGCAATTGGCCAGCTCATCGTACACACTCTTCTCCACAGGACGACCTGCTTTCGCTGTCTGTACATGGTCAGAGTTCACAAAGTGATGAGCACTACTTAGACTAGGCCTATATAATTATATTGTGAAGTTTGTGACGACGAATTTATAGATCTTTCTATTTTCAAACACATTATTGTTTTATAGAAACTGTTATTTGAATCATCTCATTTATTTATAATGGCTGTCAATTGGCACTAAAGGATGGAATGACGACGCGAAGACAGGATCAGACTGTTTGTAACGGCTGTTGTTATTGGCTCTTTAAGCTTCAGATAAGATGGTCATTCAGTGCTTTGCCGAACATCATAAGCTGATGGTTAAAACTTGATTTAAAAATAGACATGACTCGTATTGTTCTGGTCTATCACAAGGCGATTTTCAAACAGAAAAAAAGTATAACATTTTAAATTGAAAAATAAAAAGAGAAACAAATAATAAAATGAAAATAATTCAGCTGAAATTAAATAAAAAAAATAGAAAAATTAAATAATGAAGACAAATTATAGCAATATCAAAAAATCGAATTATTCACCTTCTCTGAGATGTGTCTCGCTGTAAAAAGAAATGGACACGGCAAGTTGACACTTAAATAAGTTTAATACAAGTGAAGAAAATGTGGTACTGCGGAATTACGTGGTTTTGCAACATTATTATATTATAGACCATTGTATGTATTGCGAGGTTAAACCTTTGCCTGCTGATCACGACTATAGTCGTTTTTAATCCGTTTTGTTAGCTGATTAAATCACAATTATCGGGAATTAAATGTGTGTTATACATCACGATTTGCACATGTTTGGTGTCAAATTAAACAAATAACAGTAGTTTTCAGCCACTTGAAGTTGTGGGTCGCGGTAGCGAGACACAACTTCAAGTGGCTGAAAATTCAAATTATTTAATTTAGCAGGATAAGTTTCAACCCTTGAAGTACTAATCATGACCATAACCGTTTCCTAACTTTTATATGTTTTTCACACAAAAAAATCAAAGGACAAATTAATCTGCTAGATAGGCAGATGTTTTGCTTTAAAACGTACGTGTATATGTAACCAATTTTTTCCCGCTTTAAATTGTCGGTCGCAGCCGCGAGACACAATTTAAAGCGGGTGAAAATGTAGATTATTTACCTTGGGGCTTCAAGTGTTAATTGACATTCGCATGTGACACGAATCTCGCAGCCCTTTGCTGAGCCATGTGCACTCATTCATTATTACTGCCTCCAGACTAATACGCATTGATATTTTCTCAACCCTTATTACGCTGTAATATTTGTATATCAACCAAGAGACCAAAATAATATTTTTTCACCTCTTTTAGTGCGGGGATCCTCTTTAGACGTCAGAAACTGACGTCTAAAAACGACCCCCGCGCTCAAAGGGTTAAGTCGATGCCATTCTCTGAAGAACTAGGTACACCATACGACATTTCGTGCGAAGGATCTATATCGCATCCAGTAGAAACACGAGACCAGCCCAATGTCTGTGCGATATCGCACCACGCAGCTCACACACCATATTGAACCAATGCTGGGTTAATGTTAGACCATGCAGCATTGTTTCGATGCGATATCCCAACCTCGAACCAACACTGACAGAATTGATCGTTATCTTCACCGCCGTATGAAATCGTCCCTTTTAAAAGGACAAATGTAAAGAGCTTCGAAAAAGTAAATATATACTCAGCGTTAAATCATATTAGCTATCCATTTCAGTAACAGTACATTACAGAAAAAAGATTACTATTATATTTAATACTTTTTTTATTCTGACCGATTCCCCCACCGCTTACCATGCCTATGATCTTTTTAAATCTGGTTCATTAGCTGATCAAATCAATATGATGACTATTATCGTAAATGAAATGGATGTTTATATATCAAGATTTGCAAAATGTTTCGTCCAATATTAAACAAATGTAAGAAATTTTTACCCACTTGAAGTTGTGTGTCGCGGTAGCGAGACACAACTTCAAGTGGGTAAAATTTAAATAGGATAAAGGGTTAAATCGCTCCTGATACTATTCCACCCGAGAGGCGAACCACAGTAACTCTTTATTGATAGTATGAGCAGTTAGAGCTGTCTGTATTTGTATGGAACACAGGGGCGGATCCAAGGGGGGGTGGTTTGGGGGTTTAAACCACCCATCGGAATTTTTTTTTTTTAGGGGTTTCCTTATGAACTGATTACAAACTGAGGGACAAACAGTGCCCAATATGCCTTAGATTGCAGGAGTAAGCCCTTGAAAATCTCTCTCGGATCCCGCGTTCCAGTGAAATATTCCTTTGTCAAGTTTTAAGCCCCCCGCCAGTGAAAATCTGGCTCCGCCCCTGGAACATTGGGTAATTTGCGGCACAACGTTAACCATTAATGGGGCTGTCACACTACGTATGAGCCAGCGTATGCCGACGTGTAACTCGTCGGCATACGCTGGCTCATACGCTGTAGTTCTGCTTAATGGGGCTGTCACACTACAGCGTATGAGCCAGCGTATGCCGACGTGTAACACATCGGCATACGCTGCTTACGTTTCAGGTAAGCTGTTACCCCGCCGCGCGATCTAGATCGTAATTCGGATCCTGGATCCAGATCGTAATGTCCAGAATTTAAGGAATTGTTCCTTGGCCCGAGACACACCTCTGGGAAAAGGTTCATGAAAATGCGTAAATAATCCTGTGGACAGACAAACAAGCAGACAAACAAGCAAACTGCTAAAAAAACTATTTCATCTACTATTTTATAGAACGTTTTCTAGTGTCTGTTTGAATAAATGGTTGATTGATAGATAGGTCAACTTACAACAAACATTTTTTTTCTTTACTGAGTGAAAGCTTTGCACAAACAAACGTGCACGCTTACATCGCCTATACTATATCATGGAGTCTTACAAGCAACCATGTACGCTTACATTGCCTGCACTATACCATGGAGTCTTACCAGCAAACATGTAGGCTTGCATTTCCTGTATTATACCATGGAGACTTACAAGCAACCATACACTTACATTGCCTGCACTATACCATGGAGACTTACAAAGAACGATGCATACGCTTACATCGCCTATACTACACCATGGAGTCTTACAAGCAACCGTGTACGCTTACATTGCCCGCATTATACCATTGCATCTTAAGCCTTGAAGTCCCACCAGACTAAAAGCAAATTGCAATCAATATACCGATTTGGTTGTAAAATGGTCGTGTAAAATTTGCTACCAAATAATGGCTGCAATTTTAGGCCTAATTTGATAAAAAATATCAAGAATTTCGACGATCGGCTACGATATAGTGAGATCCGTTACGCTAAAGTACAATGGTTCTGGAGATGGTCAAGATCACTTACCAATCACTTCCGATTTTCATACAAATATGCACGATTAAATAACATTATATTAGGAGTGGTGAGGATGATATTATGGATTAATCAAGATAGATGCAATTGGAGTAAGAATGGTTACAATTGCTAAGATTATCAGCGATGTAGGTGGCAGGACAGGAACAGGTTTTATTATGTTTTTGCTAAATATATTTGCTTAATTCAATAATAGAGTTCGGTTTTGCTTGAATGGGAACATTTTTATTTTATTTTCAGCCACATAGCAATAAAAAATGTTTTGATAATATAATATATACAACATGTCATCATTTTATATACATGCAACTGATGCAAGTACAGTTAAAGAACACAACACATATATAACTAAGGTACATCCACATCTAATATGTGATTTATGCTACTTTCTAAGTATGCATATGTGTAAATGTGTGAATAAAATACACTTATAAATACATTATACTAGCTACTATTCCTACCTCCCAAACTCTTATCACATGTTTTTTTGTTTTATTTCAGTTTTATATGTATGAAAATGCATATACATGTACACCAATAATTTTGGCAAAAACAATAATAAGATTGACAAACATCTGTTTTAGTGGTAAAATAAAGGTTCTACTCCGAACAACTATTTGACCTGAATGATCCTTAACTAATTTTAAAATCTTTTAAAAACACATTGAAAATGAACAACTTTAAATCGATAACAGCTTTCATTTTATATTAAACTGCAATTATTTTATAACATCGTAAGTAGATTGCAATGTTGTTGTAAAAATTGTAGACTATTATAGTAAGATATTACAATTTGTGTTCACAGTGATCGTTTAAAAATCTTTGCGATGCCTTAAGATGCCTTACAATTCATTGAAATTGATTTGGGATTGAGTTAACATTGAATTCTGAAAGACTTTTGTCGTACAATTGAAAAATCAGGTTTGAACATTTCAAAACTTTTTTTGCCCTCCGCGAGCATCCTGGGATCTGTCAATATCTGTTATAATCTGTTAAGATCTGTTAAGATAATTCCCCATCACCCACCATCATTCCACGAATCTCCGCCATGTGGGATCGTAAGGGATTTCAATTTGATTTTAGTCTGGAGTCTTACAAGCAACCATACAATTACATTGACTGCACTATAGCTTGGAGTCTTACAAGCAATGATGTACACTTACACTGCCTATACTATACCATGAAGTCTTACAAGTAAACATGTACGCATACATATTGCTTGTTTTATACCATGAAGTTTTACAAGCAAAACATGTACGCTTACATATTGCCTGTACTATACCATGGAGTCGTGCATAAGAAAAATGGTCACCTTTGGGGTAGAGTAGAACATAGTCAATTACAATTTATGCGTGGAACAGAAGCAGTACTTTTGAAATTATCAACAATTTGGTGGTAATTGGGCTGTCTCTCGCATACATATTTTAAAGGTTTTGAACCGATGGACATATTCTTTTGAATTTTTATTTAAATATTCAATTAATATGAAGGTATGGCTGCTCTCTCTGACATAATATGTCTGCGAGAACAGCCGAACATTCAAATATTATTTTTTCATTCATTTAATATTAGCCTTAAAAGCCCCATGTAGTCCCCAAACCTACTCTGCACAATGTCATATTTCATACTAGTTTAGACGACTTTTTAAATATTAGTGCTCAGCTCCCATTTTTAAACCTCTCAGAGCGATTTTCTCAAAGGCAAAAGTAGGGGGGCGGAGCTAATTCGTGACGTCAAAAGGTGGAGACATGCTTGGCTGGTTATAATACATATACATGTACATGTAGCTGATGATGTATTGTATGATTTTATAAAACTGAACAAAGTCAACACGGAACGCCGGTCCAACGCTGCCTGAATCACTGCAGCACTAGAATTGATGGCCATCACCGCGACAGCTCCTGGCCAGCGTCTAGCATTCACTCGCCCCTTGTTCACCCTGTCGATGCGGGCATATTGAAATGAATAGAAATCTAGTTCAGTTCATGTACAAATACAAGAAACATAAAAAATATACCCGATGCAGTTTCAATGCTAATTCAGATTCAATAATGGTCGGTTTTTGTGTCTGAAGTCATGAGGTGGGAGATCCGCCCAGCCCAGGGTAATGTGCACATTTCAGTTTTTATTTTTGAAAATAATTGATAATTAGTGGACTAAAATAATATGCTAAGTTACGAGATATATACATTGTGAAATATATATCATTGTGATATATACATTAATTATATTGATGAACTGAAATCACTTCACAGGGCATTTAATATTAGTCTTATTTTATATAAAATACAAATTTGCTGTCACGCGGTGACCATGATGACGCATCCCGAAATAGGAACCACAACAAAACAGCAGGTATCATGTGAGATAAAGGGGCGAGTAAACCCAGCAAATACAAAACAGCTGTATAACATTTATACAATTTGGTTCAACGTCGAAGACAATGAGCCGACGTTGTATAAATTTTATACAAATGTTTTGTATTTGCTGGGAAGCTGACAGCCTGGAAACTTCGTCCCCCCGCTATGTCGTTCAGGTTTCAAAGGAACAAATGTTTCTTCTACGTTCACTCTTGAAGATTCAGTATGGTGGGGAATCTCTGTGACCGAGAGATAGCCAGGGCTCGAATTTTGAATTATGTGTCTGGAGGGCAGTGTCATCTGATTCATCTCACCATCCCCAGGATGTTCTCCTTGGTCAGTTTAGCCTATATGTACACACAAATGGCCTAAAGCCTCATTATACCCTAGGGCGGTAGCCCTATGGTAGTGGTTAGCACCGCTGCATTAGAGTTCGTGGTTCGTTCCCCGGTCTCGGCGGTTTGAAACAAACAAAAATGTTTCTTCCCCATCCACTTGTGAAACTCAGTATTGTGGGGAGCCTCTGTGACCGAGATGTAGCGTGCTCGTCCTCAGACCTCCAGAGTGTGAATTTCGAATCCTGTGTCTGGAGGGCAGTGTCATCGCACTCATCTCACCATCCTCAGGAGGTTCTCCCTGCCCAATTTAGCCTGTAGGTGCGCAAAAGTGGCCTAAAGCCCGATTTATTTCATTTCCTAAAACCCCATTCATTCATTTATATACTAAAAGCTTGAGAAATTGCCCCTAATGATGAAGTGTTTTGGCAGATTTATGCATACAGGCTATGTCTATGCAAAGTCTGCAAGTGGACACAGATATCTCGTGCCATAATTTATGGAACATAAAGTATCATAAGTTACGGGCCTCAGGCAACCCGTGTTAGTAAGAGGAGGCTATCTGAAATATATCTCACGCGAACCATTATCAGGCTTAAGTGATTGTTTCCCGTTTCCCACTGGCAAATCTGACTTTTACACCTCACTCGCAAGATGGCGGCAGTAAATTAGGTGTCGGTTGATTTGCTGGCCAAGATTAGCGGGCAAAAAAGCTGGTTGGACAGCTAATTTACAGCCCGGCTTTAAGGGGGCTCGTTTATACATTATCTTACATTTACAACGGCGCCCAATAGGAAAGCTGACAAAATGCCACTTATACCAATCCGGTGCTGACTTTTTTATTCTAGTTTCCCAGAAAACAAGCCACATTCACCAATTGTTGGTCCAATGTTGGATCAGCTTCGTAGACGGTGGTCCGGCATTGATCCAACAATGGGTCAGTGTCTCGTGTTTGCTGCAGGATTAGCCGATACGAGAAATAGTTGTCTGACTTTTTTCTTCTAGTTTAGCCGATACCTGCGGAACAACTCTTTTTATGGTACAGAGGTGTATGCATCCGTTTGAATCTAGAAAACACGTTTACCCGATAATGTCTCAATGCCGAGCCAGCATCCGCGCAGACGGCAGACCAACAAACCATGGGCATTTATATATAGACATATAAATGCTTTGAATATGGTATTCTCGCCCACTACCGCGGCCCACGATAATCGAATTCGTATTCAAATTAAAACGAAAAAACTTGAAGGTGTGTCCACATTGTTATGCGGCTTGCAGAGGTGGAGGTGTACATTCATGGCCTACACCTCTGCTTTAAACCGTGGATATTCCAATTGCGCACAAGTCCGATAGCGAGTGTCTATCCCCTTTAACTCACTTAACCCTTTATCCTTAGTTAACCCTTATCCTGCTATGTTAATTTATTTAAATTTTCACCCACTCGAAGTTGTGTCTCGCTGCCGTGATACACAACTTTAAGTGGCTGAAAATTACTCATATTTGTTTATTTGAGCCGAAAAATTTGCAAATCTTTATCTTTGAACGCACAGTTCACTCCCAATAACAGTGATTTGGCTGACTAATAAAACAGATTAAAAATGACAATAGTCGTGATCAGCAGGATAAGGGTTAAATATTCGCCCACCTGAAGTTGTGTCTCGCCACCGCGATCCACAACCTCGAGTGGAAAATTGCTCATATTTGTGTAATCTGACAGCAAACATTTATAAAATATGATGTGTAAAAACCCTTAGCAAACACGAGACGTTGGTCCAATGTTGGGTCAATGTTGGCCCATCGTCTTCGACGCTGGCCCAACATTAACCCAACATTGGGCTAACGTCTCGTGTTTTCTGGGTTATTCCCAAATAACAGTGATATATCCTGCTAATAAAACTGATTAAAACGATTATAATCATGATCAGCGGTGATAGGGTGATACCAGGCTCTATCCGCTCATCTCAACACAGGGATAGATTTATGAAATTTTATCAAACGGATGCAAGACTGTAAATTGCTGCAGTAATTTCCGCTCCAATCTGAATGAAACTGATCTGATTTAATAAAGTAACATAATCATATTATGGCAAATAAAAACACAGAACGTCTTTCCGTGATTGATTACATCATTTTTATTTCAACAAATTTATTTCAAAATATGGCACATGGTGCATAAATTACGACAGCGGTGCTGTAATGTCGAAATTAAAAGTGTAATGTTAAAATTTAAATTGTTATTTTGGTTAAAATATGAGGTACATAGGGCCTAATATAGTGGGCTTTTGGTTCCGGTGCTGTCAACATCTAAGACAAAACCTAAATCTGTCTCAAAGTTCACGATTGACTTAAACTTAAGCCCTTAAGACTCGCATAAGTATTGTCTTAAACATAGGTGTTGGTGATACTGGAATCTGGTCAGTTATAGCGTCTCCAATTATGAATTATTTTGCAGTCACCGGATGGCCCGGGAAAGGTCCAGAACCACCGTGCAAAGACAAACAGCAGTAACTGCTTACTTGAAAAGTAAGCAGTTACTGCTGTTTGCCTTTGCGGGACAGAATAATAGATTGGGGTTGTTATTCAGAGAAAAAACTGGTAAAAAAACTCTGGTCGTCGTCATAACTCATTCCATGCACACAGTTCTCAGTTCACACGCGTGGACTCGGGAAGCGTTCTGGATCACAAATCACGCGGCAATTTCGGCCGCGAAATCATTTTTGTCCGCCTTTTTTCTTATTGTCGGTTATGATTGATTTTCTAATTCAAAATGCCCCTCGTCTCTGGCCGCGCTGTTTTCTTCAACGCTTTCCTGGGCGTCAAATCCTATGCCGCTCTGAAAGAGGTTTCTGTTATTGAATTGATACGTTGAAATAGTGTTTTTGGCTTGACTTTGTCACGGGGCGTTCGGGCGCGTGGATTAGCTCAGGGATAGATTTATGAAATTGAATTTTGTTTGTCCGCTGATTCGCTCATTCGTGACGCACAGTGCCCATCAACATGTCTGGGTGAATTAGTTTTGTCCGGGAACTAGCCATGTGTAATGGCATGCAGTGAAATGTGTTATGGCAAACCTGCTTTTGTCATGTCAATGTTATTGACGATGGTCGATTAACGGAAAAAAACTGAAATGGCAAGAAAAAGTGGTCATCATGTGACGTAGGCATATAATGTGTCTCACTGCGTACGCGTCACCATTTCATTCCCAATGACTATGATTAAACCTACGAATAGAACGATTATAGTCATGTTTAGTCATGCTCATCTTTTAACCCTTTCAGTGCGTGGACCGTCTTTATACGTCAGACTCTGACGTCTTTGATTCTGACGTATAAAGACGTTCCCCGCACTGAAATAATTAATATTTATAATGGTCGTAGATCCATAACATATATAGATACTTAAATGAAGCAGAAAGAGCTATCTATGACATTTATGATGTTTTTAAATTGAAAAAACCCCTTTGGTCTACATGGTTTATAAAAAAATATTTCAGCGTTGTAAGGGTTAAACAATTGTACATAAAACAATTCAATTGAAATTGATCAAATATTTCGCGTTAAATGCTCAGGATATAAAATAATTATTCAGTTTAGCAAGATATGGGTTCAGCCAGTCGTCAAGGTTGAGTCCTACATACATCTCGTCCCCTTGGATAATAAAGGGTGTATCTGCCACTTTAAAAAGTGGCAGATACACCCTTTCATATCTTAGGGGACGATTTGTTTTGAATGTTATACCTTGTCCTGCTCAATTGTAAGCAATTATTTTTCATTCATCTGAAACTGTAATCGCAGACGCAATTCCCAGGTTGACTTGACGAAAACATTTTCTATTTATAAATATGACGTATTTTTGTGTTTGAAAGGGAATCCACTACAAATATTTTACCAATTCTGGTGACATTTTAGGTTGAAAACTGCTTGAGAACGTATTTATAACGAAAGAGTCTGTCAGAAGCTATGTTAATCCTTGTGATGCTAAGACCGTATAATCCGTTCTCAAGCAAAAATGAAATTGAAAAATATATTGAAAGGATTCATTATTAACCACCTTAACACTTTAAAGCCTGAATTTACCATTGTCATCTTCATCTACTACAAGCCGCGAATTTCTGTCGCAATTCACGACTTGTAGTGGATGAAGATGATTTGATGTGGTTTTCAAGCAAATTTCACACTAAATAAAATACCACTAAAATTTGTAAATATCTTCTGGCAGATGCTCAGTTAATCAAATAATTCAATTTGGCAGATTTCTATTTTTCACAAATTAATAATACTATTATTTTTAAATCGAATGTAGCAGTTTTGTCACCTGTAAAATAACTACCTGCTGTCGTTTTAATATATCCTAATGCACTGAGTATTACGTCTATTTAGTGTGATAGTACATTTATGCTTCACATTCACGATATGGGTACATTGAAAATTAGGTCATAAAATTATTTATTGATTACTTATTGATAGACTGAAACAACTTTCTTGAAATCGGTAAATTTATCTGATCCCATCCATGATCACATAGCTCCATACTCCAAAGCAGAATGTAATGACTCAATTTCCGATGTCTATATAAAAGCTAATTATCCTCACGCGAGATGGGAAAGAATGCTGCCAGATATTTCTAATGGATTTGAGCAGTATATCAAAATGTAACACCACTTCATAAACATGCTAAAAAAGTGGATTGAAATGCATTCAAATGTTAAAAAGGAGGTATTATGTTAGATTCAAGGAACATCTATATGCTTTCAATAAATGAAAATAAACTGATTTCATGGCGGCCATGTTGAATTTGCCTACTGATTTTCATCGGTAAATATACTATTATAGCCGTCCAAATGAAATGAGAATATTCAAAGCAGTCGAAGGTATGTGACATGCCATTACATTCTAGCGGTATTATTTCAACTGTTAAACTCTTGAACCTTCACGATGATAGTTTGTGAAAATTGCTATTGCACAGTAGTGATCTTGGCTTTTAGCTCGAGATCACTTTGAACCATTACAATAACAATTCCAGAGAAATCATTGTTAATAAAATAGTCTAAAATGAGGTATAAAACTACTTTATAGCTCTTTTAGAATATTGACCTTAAACTAACGACAATAGAGTGTTTAACATGTTTACTATTTCAAATGCTTAATTTAATGATTTGGAAATCATTTAATTACTATTGAAAATTATTAGTAGTTTAATTATTAATACGGAAAATCACTTTACTTCTATTATTTTATGCTACGATACACTCATGTGACCCTGAAATTATTAGGGGTCTGAATATTTAATGCCTCACTAGAAGTGCAATTGCATCCCCCAGTAAGATTGTAATAATTGGTTTTACACTGTGACTAGTCTTGTTGCAGCATGTTTTCAAGAGAGGTAAAGCAAATCCAAATCAGATTGTCATGCATTCTTGCCAGAGGAAAGAGAATACTGCCATCGGCAACTGTTATATCGTGCAAAGGTAAACAGCTGTAACTGCTTACTTTTCACGTAAGCAGTTACAGGTGTTTGCCTTTGCGCGGCAAATGTTCCTCTCCTAAAATCGACAAATTTAATTAGTGTTCGGGTTTTTGTCAGATTATCATTTGCTGACACAATATGCATTTTTATCTCGTTAGCTCCGAACTGTTTTCTTGCAATCAATATGGTTCATAAAAACAGCGAGAAAATGTGATTTCTTGTGTCACTTTTTCCTGCTTTGAAATATTGTCGCGGTATCATTGGTAATTAGTTATTGATTGTCATTTCAAAAACATACACCATACCTTAAAACTATATCGACACTTTAAATTACTAACGAGAACATTAATACAATTAGTATTACCCTCAGCAAATTAATGTAACGCATAAATGTGAAAACTCAATTCGCTGCGCGCTTGTGATAATGCACAATGCTTTTTACGATGTATTGTGATTAAACTTTTTTTTAAATTTAATTTAATTTTTCTCCCACTTGAAGCTGTGGGTCGCTGTAGCGAGTCACAACTTCAAGTGGGTGAGAAAATACTCATTTTTTACGTTTGAGAACAAACATTTGCAAATCTTCATGTTTAAACAATCATTTAATTTCTACTGACAGTGATTTGATCGGCTTATACAACGAATTGCAAACGTGCTTATCGCTTATTAGGTCAAGGGCGCAGTGGATTACTCGTATTTATTCATTTTGGAAACAAATAGTTTCGAATCTTGATGTTTGAACACCCATTTCATTCCCAATATTAGTTATTTGATCATCTACTAAAACAGATTGAAAACCATTATGATTATAAAAGGGTTAAGGAACTAACGGACGAAAAAATGAATGAATGAATGAATGAATGAATGAATGAATGAATGAATGATTTAATGAATGAATAAATGAATGAATAAATGAATGAATGAATGAATGAATGAATGAATGAATGAATGAATGAATGAATGAATGAATGAATAAATGAATGAATGAATGAATGATTGCGTAAATGAATGAATGGATAAATGAATGAATAAATGAATGAATAAATGATTGCGTGAATGAATGAATAAATGAATAAATGAATGAATGAATGAATGAATAAATGAATGAATGAATGAATGAATAAATAAATAAATGAATGAATGAATGAATGAATGAATGAATGATTGAATGAATGAATGAATGAATGAATGAATGAATATATGAATGAATGAATGAATGAATGAATGAATGAATGGATCGATCGATCGATCGATCGATCGATCGATCGATCGATCGGTCGGTCGGTCGGTCGGTCGGTCGGTCGGTCGGTCGGTCGGTCGGTCGGTCGGTCGGTCGGTCGGTCGGTCGGTCGGTCGGTCGGTCGGTCGGTCGGTCGGTCGGTCGGTCGGTCGGTCGGTCGGTCGGTCGGTCGGTCGGTCGGTCGGTCGGTCGGTCAGTCAGTCAGTCAGTCAGTCAGTCAGTCAGTCAGTCAGTCAGACGATCGATCGATCCCCGATCCCCGATCCCGATCGTCGATCAATCAATCAATCAATCAATCAATCAATCAATCAATCAATCAACCAATCAATCAATCAATCAATCAATCAATCAATCAATCAATCAATTAATCAATCAATCAATCAATCAATCAATTAATCAATCAATCAATCAATCAATCAATCAGCCAACCAACCAACCAACTAACAGACCAAGAAACCAACCAACCAACCAAGCAGCCGACCAACCAACCAACCAACCAACCAACCAACCAACCAACCAACCAACCAACCAACCAACCAACCAACCGACCGACCAAACAACCAACCAACCAACCAACCAACCAACTAACCAACCAACCAACCAACCAACCAACCAACCAACCAACCAACCAACCAACCAACCAGAATATGTAATAACAAACAAGATGTAATGTTAGCGTGTAGGAAACTCTTTGCAGCACTAGTTAGGAGAGGTTACTCGGAACGTTTTTTGCGAAAGATCAAAGATAAAACATTGTGTGAATTGAGAAAAAAAACCGAACAAGGGATCTTCTCAAAGATGCACTACTAGGAACTGTAAATTATGTCTGACACAAGTAGTTGTAGAGAGTGGTAAGACCATGGGGGGCGTACTGGATGCTGGGAATCAAATTTAAATTCCTACCACACAAAATTGTGATTCAACTAACGGTATCTACTGTATAGTTTGTTCGAAATGCAAAAAATTATATGTGGGAGAAACTGGGCTCTCCTTCAGGAAAAGGATAAACATACATCGTTCGGATGTACGGCTTAAGAAGGACACGGCAGTTGCCACACACTTCAATTCCGGGAGCTGCAGGGCGACCCATCTGAGAGTGTTGTATCTTGAAGTATTGAAGAATACAGGAGACATAACTCTAAATAAGATTGGGCGACTTGAAGCGGAAAGGAAGTGGCAATTAGCCCTGAAAACGTATTCTCCATTCGGCTTAAATACGGTACCTTCCCCTAAGGATAGTGGCGTCACCCCCTTTGTTATTACCTACTCTGCAACTACTGCGGTGGAGGCAGCTAAACTAGTGAAGACTTCCTTCAATAAACTTAAAGCGAAACATCCAAACATCCTGTATAAACGGTGTGTAACAGCATTTAAAAAGGGACAAAATCTACGTGATCTCTTGGTGAGAAGTAGATTGGGGAAAGCCCCACTGGACAACCCAACGGTTACCGGATTCGACTCAAGTCAGGATCTGACTACATTAGTAAATGCATTAGATGAGGTATAATTTATATCAATTAGTATGATTCTTTTTCTTTTTATAAATTAGGCTATACTTCTTCTTCGGTCAGTGCACTAGGTTGAGAACATGGAAAGGCATGCCCTTGAAGGGGGTATGATGAGAGTACGGTTGACAGGTTGATACCGGGTTTTATGGGGAACCAGGTACTGGAACCCTTACCCGTCCCAAACCATGGACCCTAACTCTCACCCTGACCACAAAACCAACCAACCAACCAAACAACCAACCAACCAGCTAACCAACCAATCAACCAATCAATCAACCAATCAACCAATCATTCAATCAACCAATCAATCAATCAACCAATCATTCAATCATTCATTCATTCAATCATTCGTTCATTTATTGATTTATTCATTCATTCATTCATTCATTCATTTATTCATTCATTCATTCATTCATTCATTCATTCATTCATTCATTCATTCATTCATTCATTCATTCATTTATTTATTCATTCATTCATTCATTCATTCATTCATTCATTCATTCATTCATTCATTCATTCATTCATTCATTCATTCATACAAGATATATGTGTTGTTTTGCTTTGTTTAGATATAGTATAGATAGTATAAAAACAAAACTATTTTAAAGTCTGTTTTGGTTTGGTAGCATTTTTGAAAAAAAAACATAAAATAAATTAATTATTGCATAACATCACATTCGGGCCGTGTGTGTTAAATGTTTTGTGACCTGAGCATGCATGTATTTCTAATTGGTTATATACAGATCAAATCAAATAAAGTTAAATTTACTACATTATATCCATACACCTGTCTCTATTCTCAGATGAGATGTGATTTTGTTCTTTGTACTCTGTTTTTGACTGCATAACCATATCAAGTATTTCATGTTCAAGAAAGCTGTTAATATTTCACTACATTCATCAAATACAGAAACAAATATCGTGACACATAATTTGCTGCTTCACATTGAGTAATATAAAACATATCTCTAACAGACACGAACACCAATAATTAGAGTTGTTTTGTAATTTTCGATTGTATCAATAATCGTAATTCAACAAGTCGAGTTGTGAACGCTGTTGAAAATGGTGATGTGAAACCAAGATGCGGTCACTTTTCAAGTATCTGCCTTTTGGTTTTGCATGGCATTATAATCATGATCACGCGAACGTCATGCATTCCTTACAATAGTGATGTACTAAGGGTTTCGCTAGTACCCATTCATCGGGGATGGTTGGCCAATAACATAGTAGTTGAGCCAGCCTATATAGAGTACGATCTGGGCTACCATTCACTGCCGTGCAAGCCAAAAGGCAGTAACTGCTTACTTTTCAAGTAAGCCCTTACTGCCTTTTGGCTTTGCCGAGCAAAGTAGCAGGAGGTGATGTTGAGGGATGGACCCCGGGAGTCCACATGTCACTCCTTATCCAGACTTGTATCTACGGATCTCCACAAACCGCCATCAATTAACCCAGAATGGCCATGCATGACATCCACGTGGATTTC
>OZ024908.1:27152103-27267103 GCA_964017125.1 Flabesymbios commensalis | reverse complement strand
TAAAATGTGGTACCTCATGTGCTGATAAAAAATGAAAACCCGAATATATGCGGCACCAGCGGTTAAAGGGTTAAGCCTTTCAGCGACTTCAGACTCAGCATCTGACGTCTACATAGTCTAAAGTGTATCCCCGCGCTGAAAGAGTAGAATATTTATAATTTCTAGAGAACCATAACATAAGTACTTACATGAAGCAGAAAGAGCTAACTGAGATATTTATGATGATTTCAAATTTAAAAAAAAAACTTTGGTCTCCATGGTTTATATAAAAATATTTCAGCGCTTTGAGGGTTAAACGGCTCAGTAACAAACTGGAACCTTTTTTACGTTTTCTCACCATTACTGTCCAAAACAAAACAGTTTCTTCTTAATAATAACAATAATTAATCCATTCTTGATAATAATGACAAATATGCATTTTCTATTACTACATAGCCAGAAATGATTATTTATAAGCCTAGCTATAATACCATTGAATATATAAAAAACAAGCTACATTAGATGCTTGGCTGGACTTCAACCAGTGGTCCATTCCATGCCTGTTTCTGGTTATAACTATTCCCCAGTTGGCTCTGTAACCTGTAATTGGAGCGGTACTTTCTGGGTGCAGATTTGTACAGTTGTTGATAAACAGTGGACTATTCCTTTAAATTGAAAAACTTAAGCATGTATAATTTCGTACAATAATTATAAGGAATAATAATTTAATGAGTCACCGTTAGAATAATTTCGTTAGATATAAAGCATGTGGCAAAAACAATTGCATAATCAGTTAATTTTAATAGAAAAAGCTTTGTCTGACTTGCAAATACTTGTCTAATTAAAACTGTTGCTGACAGGGAAGGGTAATGTCCTGGACGGATGCGGCACTAAGCTTGCCGTGTCTTCCTCTCCGAGGCCGTGGATGGATGGATTTGCTTTGCCCGGAAAATCCATCATGGCGGTGACTGAGAGCGATCTGGACCCCCAAAGTCAGAACAATGTCCATAACTTTGTAATGACTGTGAGCTGAGCTGAGCAAGCGGGTATGCAACTGAAATGTTACTGATTCTCAAAAAAGTATTTTTGACCTGATTACTCCCCGATATTTTCCGATATGACAGTTCAAAGAAATGTCCGACGATTTTGTACGTGGTCAATCTGTAGCTGAAACCTGTTTCAGCCACCGGGGCTAGCCAAAAGCCATCCTCCCGTATATGTTTAATGAGATGATTCAAGAGAATAATGTCAGAAAATAATGCTTAACCAGGGAGTATTCATTCGCATTATAATAACATTATTATGTGACCTAATTGTAAGGCCCGGGTTTATGAAACGTATGCCTTGACAAAACCTACTTGGCCCTTAGTCACCATCGAATTTAGTATATGTTTACATCGAATTAATTGAGACAGAACTCACAATCGCTCATGCTCATGATCGGTGCGATTATGTTGCGTGTTCAAGTCACAATCAAAATCACATATTATTGACATGTATTTGTTCCATCCCTTGGCCCACTTGATCAACTGTTGTTTACCTCAGCGAGAGTGTTTATCCACTTTTGTGATAATATTGTGCTCTGCCATAAGCAGACGAGTATGGTACACATTTAAAAAAGGGCCTGGGACGGATATAAGCCCCGGCTGAAGTGAGCTTGCCTGGGGTGTTCTTCAAAAAACAGGTTTTAATTAATAACGCATCTCACAATTGGCTGCGGCTTTTATTTGGTTCAGTGTGCACGTGTGGAAGTCGCCGGAGTGCACGACTGCTCATTAACACATTGAACCTCTGTGATGCTTCAAAAGATCATTTTGCATCCCTGAAAAAGAGACTTAATAACCCTCTAAGCGCTAAACACGATTGGCATCGTTTTTAATTATTAGGAATGAAATAAGTGTTTGAACTTCCGGAATTGCATATATTTAGTCTCAAATTAAACAAATATGAGTACTTTTCACCCACTTGAAGTCGCGGTAGCGAGACACAACTTTAAGCCGTGGAAAAATTTAATGAGATAGACGTAGCGAGAAAAGAGCTTATTTCCTACCCATAAGCTCTTTAGAACGACCATTTTCTTGAAACTGTTTTTACAATTCCCCCTCTCCCACTTTAGGTTACAGGTTCATTACAGTTCAAGAATGGCGTCAGTGATTCGCGGCTTGTAGTGAATGAAGATTAATTTCAATGTTGAATATCAGTGAATGAAGATTTAAACGGTGAATTTTGAATTGAAAGGATTTATTAATAACAACATTAACCCTATCAACTCTCACGATGCATTAAAGCATCATTTCAAATCCCTGAGTACAGGTGTTATTTTCCTACAACCAAGATTTTTAGAACGAAATTTTTTATGGAACTGGTTGTCCAATACATGACAATTTTCTTTCATTTTTAAACCACATCAAATCATCTTCATCTACTACAAGTCGAGAATTGCGAGAGCAATTCGCGGCTTGTAGTGGATGAAGATGGCAATAGTGAATTCAGGCTCGAACCCGTGGTCCACCACTGTCCACTGTGGACGCCGCATGCTCTGACAGTCGGTAATCTCAGTCATTTTCGAAGCATCATCACACATTTGTATGTGTTTCTAAGTTAGGACATTAATTCCAAACATTACAACGAACACAAAGAAATATTGTGTAGGCTCATATGCTACTTAGAACATAACCGACAGGTTGAACAACTATTTCCATGAAAACTTGTGCCTGATACACGCCTATGTATACAGTTCCCAGGTTACTACACTACCCCAAAGGGAAGACACTTGCGTGACAATTACAGAAAATATCTATGAATTCGCGGAGTGAGTGACCTTCTATCTAAACACAGATGGCATGCAGGCGCCAATGGGAAAAAGTAGGAGCGCAGCAAAGAAGACGGACTGTCCGCACATTATCACAATTGCGTATAGATGTACACTGGGTGAAAAGCGAAGGATACTAAAATGGTGTATCTCCGAAAACCAGCTTGGGGTTACTTGCCCAGATGAGACAAACAGCCGACGTCTGCGACGTCGGCCCAGCATTGAACCACCGCTGGGTAAATTCTAGAGACGGAAATAGCCAGGACTTTACTCTGGATGATCACGCAATGGCTGTCGGGCTAATTGGGAAGCGATCCCCTCGTTCAGTGGTGCGTGTCTGTACACTGTTCGTTTGAGTGACAAAGTGATCGCCATGCTTTAAAGGACAAAGGAGGTGTGGTGGTTAGCGCTACCGATTGTTCGACTGTAAATACTTAACTGCGAGAAGTGTGCTATTAGTCCGATTTATTCATTCATGAAACAGAGCCACTCTACATGGAAAATAGACCTACGACTGAACCCAGATCCACTTCGTCTCTGGAAATTGTAATGCAATCATAGCCTATCCGGACTACGATAGCCTATCTGACTAGCACTGATTCACATCTAAATAGAGTGAAGCACACAAGTGCGAATTGCAAAGGTCCAACATGTCCAAACACACGGTTTGTTTACTCTTAAGGCAAAGTTATCTATGAATTCACTTTCACTCACTTGAAGTTGTGGATCACGTCAGCGAGACACAGCTTCAAGTGAGTGAATATCTTCAGATTTGACAAGTTTTAGTTACTTTTATAATCTAGCTGAACGAAGACACATTTTACCTTCAAACTGAATTAAAAAAATGAAATGAATCGGGCTTTAGGCCACCTTTGTGCGCATATAGGCTAAACTGGGCCAGGAGAACCTCCTGAGGATGGTGAGATGATTGAGATGACACTGTCTTCCAGACACAAGACTCGAAATTCGAGCCCTGGCGGTCTGAGGCCGAGCACGCTACCTCTCGGTCACGGAGGCTCCCCACAATACTAACTTTCACACGTGGATGGGGAAGAAACAATTTTGTTTCTTTCAAACCGCCGAGACCGGGAACCGAACCCCGGACTCTGGCGTGAAAGGCAGCGGTGCTAACCACTACCCTAGGGCCCCCGCCCTTCAAACTGAATTAGAATCGTGATGTCGTCTGAACTCTCACCGCTAATCACGACTCTAATCGTTTTAACCTTCAAAGCGATGAATTTTTCTATAAAAACCTTGGAGACCAAGGGGTTTATTTCAATTTGAAATCATCATAAATGTCTGATTCGGATCTTTCCGATTCATTTGAATACCTATGTTATGGGTCTACGGCCATTAGAAATATTTAACCTTTACAGCGCGGGGTTCGTCTTTAGTTGTAACGACTAAAGTTGCTACCCGCGTTGTAAGGGTTAAATACATTTTATTAGCTGATCAAGTCACTTATATTGCAAATGAAATGGGTGTTTAAACATCAAAATTTGCAAATGTTTGGTCGCAAATTCAACAAATATGAGAAATTTTCACCCTCTTGAAGATTTGGGGTCGCAGCAGAGATGCACAATATCCAGCTAAGGGTGAAAAATAAAAATAAAGATAATCTACCGCCTAAAGGGTAAAAAGGTCACATGATGCGTGATTGTGGGAGCTTCAAGTCACCTTCTGCACAATACGGCACCATCGGAGGGCGGGGGCCCTAGGGTAGTGGTTAGCACCGCTGCCTTTCACGCCAGAGTTCGGGGTTCGGTTCCCGGTCTCGGCGGTTTGAAAGAAACAAAAAAATGTTTCTTCCCCATCCACGTGTGAAAGTTAGTATTGTGGGGAGCCTCCGTGACCGAGAGGTAGCGTGCTCGGCCTCAGACCGCCAGGGCTCGAATTTCGAATCCTGTGTCTGGAGGACAGTGTCATCTCAATCATCTCACCATCCTCAGGAGGTTCTCCTGGCCCAGTTTAGCCTATATGTGCACAAAGGTGGCCTAAAGCCCGATTCATTTCATTTTTTACGGCACCATCGCGACAAAAGGAAGCCCGAAGTGAGGACGATGCCTTAGGGGGGGGGGGCACCATTCAATCCCCAAAGGGGGGTTGATGTATTTAAAAAAAAAGAATTCCGTGCTGACTCTGCATGCATATAAATTTTCATCGCGCTGTCGAGCAAGTTTTAAATAAATAACAACACCCCCCCCCCCCTGAACATTGAATGGTGGCCCCCATTTATCTTACTGAACGACTTCAAGAGTATTTTGTTTTATTGCATGGTGTCACAGCCTGCAGAAACTGTGCAATCTAAACCCGTGAGCAGTTCAGAGCAGCTGTTTATTCACAACCACTATGAAAAACTGAAAGCTCATTACTTCTGAGTTTCGAGCCATAGGCGAACAGAATGAACCATAAACAAACAGGGAGAAACAATTTGAGCTAAATCTCCATGGGCTGTGAAAAACTGTGTTTTCTGTGCTGTGAATGTTTACATGGTTACATAACAAGGAATCAGCCGTTCTTACACTGACAGTGGTGTAAGCTAAGCTCTACAGGGACCATAACATGCCTGCCAGGGTGAGCAAAGTGACATATTATCTGCTGATTTCGCTGACAAGGCCATTTGGAGAAGCCGGCGGGGGATTACAGTACTGCGGGAATCCGTCCCGTTACGGCGGCGTGACGTTGGCTCATTGTTGATAACGTCGTGCAGACGCCATGTGGTATCAAACCATCAAACACGAAGCATTTCCCCAATGTTGTTTTGATGTTAGCCCGCCGTCGAAGACGCCGGGCTAACATCAAAACAACATTGAGGAAATGCCTCGTGATTATTGGGAAAGTATCTAGAAATGATCTGATACTGCCGTTTTTAGCTTTAGATCTTTTAAACAGACATCACTAATACGCATCTGAGTATAGTATATATGGTGATTATCAGAGTAAATTGCTCTGTTATCAGTCAGAACTAACTTGAGCTTCCAGAACAAACTATAGGAAATAGTTTCCCCAAAGGATAGTCAGTCTGTGGAATCGCCTTTCTTGGGATGTAGTGAATGTCCCATCAATGTAGTCTTCAAGAAACAACTCGACAATGTATGACAAAATGCCAACATAATATAACAGCAACAATCGCAGCCAGCAAAGCGAGTAAAGAGGCTGCAGCCAGTGCGCTCAGAAGATGAACCTGTACCGATGTCTAAGAACTTGTAGGACCATATTGTGTATTGTTTGCAACATATATTTTTTGCGCAAAAAATCCGCTCTTTTTCCCACGCAGCTTTACACTTTATCGAACATATTTGGCCGAGAGGTGACGTGCTTGGTCTCAGATTTCCGTAATCTAGGATGGGCTCTTGTCAAGGGATGGTGCCTTTCATTTACAAATCTTGTTCCTCTGTGCATGTTTATATGTTTAAACCAGTGTTTAGATTATCAATGAAATACAGACAGACGCATTTCGTTTTTTATTTGTAAAATATAAGTAAAAAAAAGACTATTTACTTTTAATTGTTGTTTAAATTATACCTCTTTCACTATGTTTTAGATTCAAATGATAATATTTATCAAGGCTTTCATAGCTTTCCAATTGATTAAATCATTTAATTTAAAAAATATTTCAGATGTCTACTGTTGCTTCTTGAAAAATAATAGTTTTTATCGTCAAACATATTCGCATTATGTGGTGTGAAAACCAGGACACATCTTTATAATAGGGTGTCTCAAAGTATGTGCATAATTACTCACACTTGTGACTCTCAGATCTGCTCGTCTCAAAGTAGTTGGATGCAAATGGAAGTAACTTGATATGGCGATGATATAATATATAAATCACACATTTTGACAATAAAATTGTTCGCCCTTCATCAACATACCATGCTTCGCCAGAGAACGGGAGCAATTCAATTTAATTCAATTCAATCTAATTCAATTACATTTGTTAAGTGATCTATGTATCAATAAACAGGGTAGATACATGCAATGACAAATGTGTATAATATTGGTATCACGCGCACAATGCCAGAAAGACAATATCCTATAATACTCTTTGTCTGGAAATTGGCACGTGTATCAGGGCCCGTCATCTCGTACAAGTTACGATATATCGTAGGCTTTGGATTGGACGAGATGGACATTTCGACCAATCCAAAGCTTGCGATGTATCGTAACTTGTACGAGAATAGGGCCCAGAGCTTTAAGACGAGGTTTGAACGTCGTGTTATCGCTCTATACCTTTAAGCTGCTGGAAGCCACCCCAAGGAATCTGTGTGAATTTATTCTGTACTTTTACTGAAAAAAACATGATAAAATTCTTCAAAATCTGCTAAAATAAATCTTCTTGATGATCTTTGTAGATTGGACGTTAACCCTTTCAGCGCTAATCACAACGATAGTCGTTTTTAATGTTTTATCAGCCGATTAACAGATTAAATCACTCTTATTTGGAACGAAATGTGTTACTATGCAGAAGTTTTTTTTATTTTTGGTCTCAAATTGAACAGATATGAGTAATTTTCACCCACTTGAAGTAACGCAATCCAAAACTGCAAGTAGGTGAAAATTTAAATTTTATAATTTAGCGGTTGTAGGATTACATTTTTTTCCAAGATCTGATATTGAATTAGTAGGCCTATTTGACATTACTTTGTTTTGATTTTGCTGGATCACTATGAATCATTTGATGAAGCATTAGGCTACATGACAAATGGGTTTAATTTTTAAGTTTTAGGTTATTTGGAATTATGAACTATTCATACAATATATAGGGCATACCTTCAATCCCTCCCATGATCAAAATTAAAACATGTCATCATGGCAGCCTACAATAATTTTAGTGACAAAGGAGTTGTTATTCATCTAAAATGTTGAAAGGTTTCAGTGATTAAACTGTTAATGCGATTTTTGTATTAGGTTTACGTTTTGTTTTTTTTGCACAGCGGAGGTTTTGGGGCAGAACGTAAGCTTGAAGCCGGATAAGTCATAGGCCCTACTGTTGAAAATCGCTCTGTGAAAGCATTAGTTCTTTTAAAAAAATGACAACCTGTATTTTTTGGCAGGTTTGTAACACTAACGATTGGCCAAGACAACACTGCAATGCTGTCGCTGGTCTGAGTTCGCGTTTTGCGATTTTGTTTCTATTTGATCATTGAAATAGACACATCTTGCCCACCTACAGCAACTACCACAGAATCACATTTCCCCACGTGCGGCAATCTTTGCAATAACTCATGTACCAATTTTTTTTTTCCGATATATTTGTAGTTTTTGATGCCGTGATACTTCATGCGATAAAGTATGACAGATTCCAACAAACATCACACGTTGACCCGGTGTTGTTATAAGGTTGAGCCGCCGTCCGCGACGCTGGCCCGGCATCAAACAAATAGCAGGCGAACATCTCGTGCTTGCTGAGATCCTTAACTCTTTAAGCTCTACGTGCGACTATGAAAGTTTTAAACTCATTTTATCAGCAGATTAGACCCATGTCGTTGGAAATAAAGTGCGTGTTCAAACATCAATATTTACAATTTTTGGTTTTAAATGAAACAAATACGACTAATTGTCACTCCCTTGAAGTTGTGGGTCGCGGTAGTGAGACACAACTTCAAGGGGGTGAAAATTCGAATCAAATAATTTAGCGCGTGAAGGGTTAAGCTAAAAGCTCCGTGGTGGCATTGATGGAAACCATCGTGTCTTGGTATAATTCCAAGACACCGAGCGCTGTTTATCAAAAGTCAATCACAAACGAAAAAATGATGTGTTGTCCAAACCGGACCCTGTAATCCAGAGATGGTGAGCAGCAGTGGCTGATTGTTGGCACAATGCTTTGTGTGCTGAGTCAACTTTGGGTCATTGTGCATGCACCTAACTTGAACGAATTTCGTCCTGGTCAGAAAGAGACATAATAACTGTTGGATCTTTGGAACTCTTTGAGATGACGTCAGCAGTGATTCGGCTGGTAACAAATCACCAGAGAGTGACAAGAAATCTAAGTGCAAACCCAGCCATATAAACCCCACGGGAGCACTCTTCAGCCACACAGACCACTGACACTCAGAATATGTGTGATTCCTTGTCTGCTTGTTTGATTGTGTTGCTGCTTATTTTCTTCTTTGTTTGCTTATTTGCTAGCTTGATTACATACTGTGTAGTCTACTTAGTTCCCTGTCTATCTGCGTTCTTGCTTGTTTGCTTGCTTTCTTTCTTTCTTGATTGCGTGCTTGCGTGTTTGCTTGGTTGGTTGCTTGCGTGTTTGTTAGTATGTTTGTTTGCTTTCTCGCTTTTTTTACTTGTATGCTTGCTACTGTGCGTGGTTGCTAGCTTTTTTGGCTTGTTTGCTTGCTTTTACGATCACTGGCTTGCTGGCTTGCTTGCTTGCTCGCGTGCTTGTGTGTGTGCTTGCTTGCTTGTTTGCTTGCTTGCTTGCTTGCTTGACAAATGTCTTGCTTGCTTGCGTGTGTGCGTGTGTGCGTGCTTGCTAGATTTCTTTCTTGCTTGCCTGCTTGCTCGCTTGCTCGCTTGCTCACTTGATCGCTTGCTCACTTGCTCACTTGCTTGCTTTCCTGCTTGCTTGCGTATTCGCTCGCCCGCTTGCCTGCCTGGCAGCCTTTCCGGTTGGCTGATTGGTTGATTCACCAGCTCGTTCTTTCGTGCGCTTGTTCGTCGTTTTTTGCGTTCGTTCGTTTTTTTTCTTCTTTATTCATCCTATGGCTCGTTCGTTGTTTTGTTGGCTCATTCATTCACTGCTTCGCTAGCGTTAATAATTTGTTCGTCTGTTGGATCCTACCTTGATTCGTTCGTTATTTCGTTTGTTGTTTCTCGCTCGCTCGTCTGTTCGTTCGCTGGTTCGTTAGTTGATTGGTTGTTTGTTTGTTTGTTTGTTTGTTTGTTTGTTTGTTTGTTTGTTTGTTTGTTTGTTTGTTTGTTTGTTTGTTTGTTTGTTTGTTTGTTTGTTTGTTTGTTTGTTTGTTTGTTTGTTTGTTTGTTTGTTTGTTTGTTTGTTTGTTTGTTTGTTTGTTTGTTTGTTTGTTTGTTTGTTTGTTTGTTTGTTTGTTTGTTTGTTTGTTTGTTTGTTTGTTTGGCTGGTTGGTTGGTTTTGGTTGGATGGTTGGTTGGTTTTGGTTTGATGGTTGTTTGGTTGGTTGGTTAGTTGGTTTTGTGGTTAGGTTGAGAATTAGGGTCCATGGTTAGGGTGTGGTAAGGGTTCTAGTACCTGGTCCCCCATAAAACCCGGTATCGACCTGTCAACCGTACTCTCATCATACCCTGAACGGTCTGACTTTCGTCACCCCTTCAAGGGCATGCCTTTTCATGTTTCCAACCTGGTTGGTTGGTTGGTTGGTTGGTTGGTTGGTTGGTTGGTTGGCTGGTTGGTTGGTTGGTTGGTTGGTTGCTTGGTTGGTTGGTTGGTTGGTTGGTTGGTTGGTTGGTTGGTTGGTTGGTTGGTTGGTTGGTTGGTTGGTTGGCTGGTTGGCTGGTTGGCTGGTTGGTTTTGTGGTCAGGGTGAGAGTTAGGGTCCATGGTTAGGGTCGGGTAAGGGTTCCAGTACCTGGTTCCCCATAAAACCCGGTATCAACCTGTCAACCGTACTCTCATCATACCATAAAGGGTCTGATTTTCGTCACTCCTTCAAGGGCATGCCTTTCCATGTTCCCAACCTAGTGCACTGACCGAGGAGAAGTATAGCCTGATTTATAAAAAGGAAAACAATTATACCAATTGATATAAATTATACCTCATCTAATGCATTTACTAATGTAGTCAGATCCTGACTTGAGTCGGATCCGGTAACCGTTGGGTTGTCCAGTGGGGCTTTCCCCAATCTACTTCTCATCAAGAGATCACGTAGATTTTGTCCCCTTTTAAATGCTGTTACGCACCGTTTATACAGGATGTTTGGATGTTTCGCTTTAAGTTTATTGAAGGAAGTCTTCACTAATTTAACTGCCTCCACCGCAGTTGCAGAGTAAGTAATAACAAAGGGGGTGACGCCAACATCCTTAGGGGAAGGTACCGATTGTTTGGTTGGTTCAATACTTCGTTCGCTCGTTCGTTGATTTGTTAATTGATTGGCCCGTTCTCTGGTTGGCTGCTTCATTCGTTCACTGTATAGCAATTAACGGTCCTTATTGTATTTTACAAAAAAAAATTAAGGATGCGAAAGATGATTTCGATAAAATAGGGCTTAGAGTAGAGTATAGAGTATATCAATTTGTTTGTGTTTATTTTATAGAATACACAAATAACAAAAATAAACCATTGAGTATATTCAGAAACAACACACAAAAAGTGGAGGGTTGAAAGAGAAAGCGACGTAGACTACCACAGTCACAATTTATTGCTGCTCGATATCGACCTAGCTCGGATGGTGCCAATTATCTTCTTCTTCACCCCATAAAGTTTACCTCAAGGAGGTGGGCGATTGAATCTGTGAGATCGATAGTTAGAAAAGCTTCAGATGAAACCTCACAGGACACGTGGCTACAGCAACCCTCCAGCCCTTAAAGCGCGGAAACACTCTCGTATATACCATGGAGACCGAAAGGTTTTTCAATTTAAAATATATCTATGGAAATGTCTTTGTTGGCTCTTTCTGATTCATTTGAATACCCATGTTGTATTGTGAGTCTACGGCCGTTATAGATATTTTTGCGAGGATCGACTTTAGACGGCAGAATCTGACGTCTACAGACGTCAGATTCTGACATCTAAAGTATATCCCCGCGCTGTAAGGGTTGAGCGGTAAGCACACCTATAATCGTTTTTTTTCATCCATTACTTTATCATATTAAATTACTGTTATTAATGTTTCAACATCAATATTTGCAATTTTGTGGTCTCAGGTTAACCACATATGAGTAATTGTCACCCACTTGAAGTTGTGGGTCGTGCTACGGGACCCAACTTCAAGTGGGGGTAATATCCTTATTGTCCTTTCAATCAAAACAAATAAAAGAGAAAAGAGTGTTTAATTTGCTAGATTGGCATATAGGGCGGGGGCCTTGTGCAGTAGTTAAAGCTGCCTGGTTGGAAAGTGGGAGATCGCGGGTTCGAACCCCACACTGGCCTTCAAGTTTCAAAGAAACAAAATTGTTTCTTCCTAGTTCACTCGTAAAGATTCAATATTGTGGGGAGCCTTTGTGACCGACAGGTAGCGTGTAAAAACCTGACTAACCCTAGGTTTGTCTAGCATTTTATTTAAATTATTATTATAATAGGGTCCTGATTTTTAACATCAAACGTATTTGAAAAAGCGCTACACAAGAAAGATATCACCATGGCTCTAATAGGCCCGACTTATTAAAATTCTGGATTAATATAAAATATAAAAAACAAACTGATGTCTGAAGCTATTTTAGTGAATAGTTTATCTCTCTCATATTCAATATTGTGAGGAGCTTTCAGGACCGAGAAGTAGCGTCCTCGATCTCAAGCCGTCAGGGCTTGAATTTCGAATCCTGTGTGTGCACAAAGGTGGTATAAAACCTCATTCATTCTATTTTTAGATTGGCATATGTTTTGATTAATATGATATATATGTAAGTACTTTTTACAAATTTTAATTTGTGAATATAAAGTGGTTTAAAATTCATTAGGCCTATTATAACTTTAGCGTGTAAATGATTACAACAGCCCACATTTAAAGATGAACTATTCTTGCTGTTAAAAGGGCAATTTGTAACGTGATTTTTCTCTCACGAATTGTTCATGCAGTGCATTTTGGTCAGCTGTATGAAACGTAATTCCATCATTTACCTAAATAATAAGATTTAGTGTATATATTTTATGATAACAAGTTTACGTTAAACAAATGTATAAAGTAGCCCTCAGATTCGACGACTTAATGTGATAAAAATGTCCAACAGAGGAACATCCGAACAAACGCGGACCTATGTTGACTTATTGTTAGGTCACCGTCTACGACATTAAGTCAACATAGGGTAAAAGTCAACTGTTGTCTAATATACCACTTTTTCTCGAGAAGGTATCTTGTGATAGAAAAGTACTTGTTTCGGTTCATTTATGTTTATTACGTTTTTCTCAAAAACATGAATGTTTTTTACATTCAAAATTTGAAATTTAATTATTTAATGCCGGCTATAAAATGATGTACAAAATCGCAATACAGTATCCGAGCTGAAAGTAGGCTATTAGGAACAGTAATGACGATGTTATAAATAGGAGAGTTTAGGAAGGAATGCGAATAATCGAAGTGTTCCTGGGTGGCTATAAAATATGCAGCCATGCAATTTGATATGTAATGAAACCGTTAGAAAACCTGACCAGGGGACCTTTTCAGTTTGTGTTACCGGTCAACCCAATAAAAAGACTAAATGATGTCCTCTTTCTAATTTACTACAGACTAATACAATTTGCTGACACCGCACCACCCCTCTGTTGTCAGTTAAAAGGGCATTTCCTAGACAGACGCTTTTTGTTCCCGTGTTCGGTATTATATTGCGTTGCACTGTTAACCATTGACCGACCGAATTTTTGGTTATTCTCACACCCTGGTTAGTGCAGTCCACTATGACGCGCTGAGACGGATCCAGGGGGTTTCCATGGTATACTGGAAGGCAGTCAAACCTTTGTGTGGATATAATGTCTAGGGGGCTTAAAGTTCCGAGTTCATCTTAATTATCTCAATGTGAGGACAGTTTTGGGGGCTTAAAATCACGAGTCGATCTTTATTCTGTCAAATTGTGGACAGTGTTTGTGCCTCAAAACCACGATTCCATCTTCACTTTTCCAATGTGTTGATAATATCTGGCCCTCAAGTTATTATTATTTTCTCAATGTGTAGACAGTTTTTGTGTTTTTTACAAATTCATTCAGCACTTCAAGGGTTAAGTAGTTTAACTATTTAAGTGCTAAGCGACCATAGTCGTTGTCAATCCGTTTTATTAGCCGATTAAATCATTGTTATTGGTAATTGAATTTGTAACTCTTCTAATCTTTGTCTAAATTTATCACAAAAAAGTACTCCTGGAATGTTTTTTTTCAAATCGTGATGTAATTTTTCATGTTGATTCTCAAAAACAACCATCAGACGCAGCATAATACTACTTGGCACATAGCTGTATATGACTCAGGGCTTTAAAGTGGCTTAGTTGTGATATATATGACACAAAGGTCATTTTAAGGTCATTGCAAAGTCAAAAGAGCTGATTTTTTATGTATGAAAAGCGCATTATTTCGAACTTGGGTGGCTACTGAGGATTCGCATTGTTGCGAACATGAGTGGCTACTGAGGATTCGCATTATTGCGAACTTGGTAAAAGAGTGGTTAATTAAACATCTCAAATCGAACAAATATATGAGTAATCTCCCCCAACTTCAAGTTGTAAGTCGCGATAGCGAGACACAACTTCAAGTGGAAATAAAATATAAGAAAACTTAATAAGATAACTTATGTGGAAGAGGGTTAGCATTTTGTCTTCCAATTGACACTTTTCATTAGAATAATATGCTGTTAATAAAAAGTGATTGTGGCACGATTACCGTTTTGTAGGGCTGCCTTCGTTCTTAAGCTTTTCAGCGGGGGATCGACTTCAGACTCAGCATCTGACGTCTACATGGTCTAAAGTTTATCCCCGCGTTGAAAGAGTAAAATAGTTATACATTTAATGGCTATACACCCATAACATAGGCATTGACATGAAGTAGAAAGAGCTAACTTAGACATTTATGATGATTTCAAATTAAAAAACAAAATCAGCGCTTTAAGAGTTGAGCGGCTCAGTCACAAACTGGAACATTTTTTACGGTTCTAAACCATTACTGTTCAAAACAAAACAGCTTTCTTTTAATAAAAACAGGAATTAATTCATTCTTGGTGATAAAGACAACTATGCATCTTCCATTATTATATATAAAACCAGGGATGATTATCTATAAGCCTAGTTATAACACCATTAAAGATTAAAAAAACAGGCTAGACTTCAACCAGTGGTCCATTCCATGCCTGTTTCTAGTTATAACTATTCCCCAGTTGGCTCTGTAACATGTAATTGGAGCGGTGCTTTCTGGGTGCAGATTTGTGCAGTTGTTGATAAACAGTTGGATAATCCTTTAAATTGAAAAACGTAAACATGTATATCTTCGTAGCATAATTATAAGGATTAATAATTTAGCGAGTCACGTTAGAATAATTTATTCTAAGATAAAGCATGTGGCAAAAAAATTGCATAATCAGTTAATTTTAATAGAAAAAGCTTTGTCTGACTGGCAAAAACTTGTCTAATTAAAACTGTTGCTGACGGGGAGGGCAATGTCCTGGACGGATGCCGCACTATAAGCCCTCCTCCCTTATCTGTATAATGAGATGATTCTGAGAGAATAATGTCAGAAAATAATGCTTAACCATGGGGGTATTCATTCGCATTATAATAAAAAATATTCTGTGCCCTAATGCTCTTCTACGTTAAGGCAAACAACAGTAACTATGTACTTTACAAGTAAGTGATTTCTACTATTTACTGAAGTGATGTTTTTAATAATATTGTTTTTAAATTTTGGCCCAGGTCCGAAAAACGTATGTCTTGATAAAACCTGCTTGGCCTTCAGTCACCATCGAATTTAGTATATCTTTACATAGAATTAATTGAGACAGAACTCACAATTGCTCATGCTCATGATCGATCCGATTATTTTGCGTGTTCAAGTCACAATCAAAATCACATAATATGGGAATGTATTTGTTCCACCTCTTGAGCCACAATCAACTGATGTTTTCCTCAGCGAGAGTGGTTATCCACTTTTGTGATAATATTATGCTCTGCCATAAGCAGACGAATATGGTAAACATTTAAAAAAGGGCCTGGGACGAATATGAGTCCCGGCTGAAGTGAGCTTGCCAGAGGTGTTCTTCAAAAAACAGGTTTTAATTAATAACGCATCTCACAACTGGCTGCGGCTTTTATTTGGTTCAGTGTGCACGTGTGGAAGTCGCCGGAGTGCACTGCTGCTCATTAACACATTGAACCTCTGTGATGCTTCAAAAGATCATTTTGCATCCCTGAAGAAGAGACTTGAAAACCCTTTAAGCACTAAACACGATTGTCAGCGTTTTAAATTATTGGGAATGAAATGGGTGTTTGAACATCTGGATTTGCATATATATTTGGTATCAAATTAAACAAATATGAGTATTTTTCACCCACTTGAAGTTGTGGGTCGCGGTAGCGAGACACAAATTCAAGCCAGGGGAAATTAGGTAAGATAACGTAGCGGGAAAAGAGTTTATTTCCTACCCCTGAGCTTTTTAGAACGACAATTTTCTTGAAACTGTTTTTACAATCCCCCCTCTCCCACTTTAAGTTACAGGTTCATTACAGGTCAAAGATGGCGTCAGCAATTCGCGGCTTGTAGTGGATGAAGATTAATTTCAATGTTGAATATCAGTGAATGAAGATTCAAACGGTGAATTCTGAATTGAAAAGATTCATTGACCTTTTAACCGCCAAATTATTCAATTTGAATTTTCACCACTGTTCACTGTGGAAGACGCATGCTCTGACAGTCGGTAATCTCAGTCATTTTCCGAAGCATCATCAAACATTTGTATGTGTTTCTACAGAACGATTTACAGCGTGACAGCTATACAATTTATGATGCGATACCCATTGTTTTCAGTCGGTCATTTCGAAATTAAATATAATCCGACTGAAAATATCTTAGGCATCGCATAATACATATCATAGCTCTCACGATAAAAATCGTTCTGTAAAAACGTTTTTTACACATACAAATGTATAATATGATTGTACTTTGGTAAATTATTCAGAATACCAACTGTAGTTTATGATGTTTATGATTATCGTCTGAACCCTTTCACAGCAAATCACGACTAAAATGTGTTTCTACAGAACGATTTACAGCGTGACAGCTATACAATTTATGATGCGATACCCATTGTTTTCAGTCAGTCATTTCGAAATTAAATATAATCCGACTGAAAATATCTTAGGCATCGCATAATACATATCATAGCTCTCACGATAAAAATCGTCCTGTAAAAACGTTTTTTACACATACAAATGTATAATATGATTATACTTTGGTAAATTATTCAGAATACCAACTGTAGTTTATGATGTTTATGATTATCGTCTGAACCCTTTCACAGCAAATCACGACTAAAATCATTTTAACCTTTAAAGTGCTTAATTTTTCTATAAAAAGCTTGAAGACCAGAGGGTTTATTTTAATTTGATATCATCATAAATGTCTTATTCAGCTCTTTCCGACTCATTTGAATACCTATGTTATGGGTCTACGGCCATTAGAAGTATTAGACCTTTACAGTGCGGGGTTCGTCTTTAGTTGTCAGAATATAACGTCTACAGACGTCAGATTCTGACGACTAAAGTTGCTCACCGCGCTGTAAGGATTAAATCCATTTTATTAGCTGATCAAGTCACTTATATTGCAAAAGAAATGGGTGTTTAAACATCAAAATTTGCAAATGATTGGTCGCAGATTCAACAAATATTAGTAGTTCTCACCCTCTTGAAGTTGTGGGGTCGCAGCAGCACAATGTCTAGTTGGGAGTGAAAAATTAAAAAAGATAATCTATCGGTTAAAGGGTAAGAAAGGTGCGTGAGTGTAGGAGCTTTAAGTGACCTTCTGCACAATGCGGCACCATCACGACAAAAGGAAGCCCGAAGCCGGGACGATGCATTAGGGGGGCACCATTTAATCTCCAGGGGGGGGGGGTCGAAGTATTTTTATTAATTAAAGGATTCAGTGCTGACTCTGCATGAATATAAATTTTCATCGCGCTGTCGAGCAAGGTTGAAATAAATAACAAAACCTCTCCCCCCTGAACATTGAATGGTGGCCCCCTTTATCTTACTGAACGACTTCAAGAGTATTTTGTTTTATTGCATGGTGAAACTGCGCAATCTAGACCCTTGAGCGGTTTAGAGAAGCTGTGTATTCACAACCACTATGAAAAACTATGAAAGCTCATTACTTCTGAGTTTCGAGCCATAGTTGAACAGAATGAACCATAAGCAAATAGTGAGAAACAATCTGAGGTAAATCCCGATGGGCTGTGAAAAACTGTGTTTTCTGTGCTGTGAATGTTTACATGGTTATATAACCAGGAATCAGCCGTTCTTACACTGACAATGGTGTAAGCTAAGCTCTACAGGGACCATAACAGGCCTGCCAGGGTGAGCAAAGTGACATATTATCTGCTGATTTCGCTGACAAGGCCATTTGGAGAAGCCGGCGGGGGATTACAGTACTGCGGGAATCCGCCCTGTGACGTTGGCGTGACGTTGGCTCATTGTTGAGATAACGTTGTGCAGACGCCATGTGGTATCAAACCATCAAACACGAAGCAATTCCCCAATATTGTTTTGATGTTAGCCCGCCGTCTTCGACGGCGGGCTAACATCAAAACAACATTGAGCAAATGCCTCGTGATTGCTGGGAAAGTATCTAGAAATGATCCAATACTACCGTTGCTTAGCCCCCCACGGATCTTCTGAACAGACATCACTAATACCAAGAATACAACATAATGCCAACATGATATAGCCACAGAAGTGGCAGCCAGCAAACCGAGTAAAGAGGCTGCAGCCAGTGCGCTCAGAAAAGGAACCTGTACCGATTTCTAAGAACTTGTAGGAAAATATTGTGTATTGTTTGCAACACAAATTTTTTGTGCAAAAAATCCGCTCTTATCCGCTCTTATCCGCTCTTATCCGCGTTATATTTTATCGGACATATTTGGCCCAGAGGTGACGTGCTTGGTCTCATATTTCCGTAATATGGGATGTGCTCTTGTCAAGGGATGGTGCCTTTCATTGACTTATCTTGTTCCTCTGTGCATGTTTAGATTACCAGTTTTTAGATTATCAATGAAATACAGACAGACGCATTCCGTTATTTATTTGTAAACTATAAATAAAAAAAATATATATTTTTTTTAATTGTTGTTTAAATTATACTTCTTTCACTATGTTTTAGATTCAAATGATAATATTTATCAAGCCCTTCATCGCTTTGCAATTGATAAAAAAAAATAAAAAATACTTCAGATGTCTACTGTTGCGTCTTAAAAAATAGCCGTTTCATCGTCAAACATATTCGCATTATGTGGTGCGAAAACCAGTACAAATTTTTATAATAGGGTGTCTCAAAGTATGTGCATAATTACTCACACTTGTGACTCTCAGATCTGCTCGTCTCAAAGTAGTTGGATGCAAATAGAAGTTACTCGATATGGCGATGATATATTATATAAATCACACATTTTGACAATAAAATTGTTCGCCCTTCATCAACATACCATGCTTCGCAACAGAACGGGAGCAATTCAATTTAATTCAATTCAATCTAATTCAATCAAATTTGTTAAGTGATACATGTATCAATAAACAGGGTAAATACATGCAATGACAAATGAGGATAATGTTGGTATCACGCGCACAAAGCCAGAAATACAATATCCTATAATACTCTTTGTCTGGAAATTGGCACGTGTATCAGGGCCCGTCATCTCGTACAAGTTACGATATATCGTAGGCTTTGGATTGGACGAGATGGACATCTCGACCAATCCAAAGCTTGCGATGTATCGTAACTTGTACGAGAATAGGGCCCAGAGCTCTAAGACGAGGTTTGAACGTCGTGTTATCGCTCTATACCTTTAAGCTGCTGGAAGCCACCTCATGGAATCTGTGTGAATTTATTCTGTACTTTGACTGAAAAAAACATGATAAAACTCTTCAAAATCTGCTAAAATAAATCTTCTTGATGATCTTTGTAGATTGGACGTTAACCCTTTCAGCGCTAATCACAACTATAGTCGTTTTTAATGTTTTATTAGCCGATTAACAAATTAAATCACTCTTATTTAAAACGAAATGTGCTACTCTACATACGTTTTTTTTATTTTTGGTCATAAAATGAACAGATATGAGTAATTTTCACCCACTTGAAGTAACGCGATCCACAACTGCAAGTAGGTAAAAATTTAAATTTGATAATTTAGCAGTTGTAGGATTACATTTTTGTTCCAAGATCTGATATTGAATTAGTAGGCCTATTTGACATTACTTTGTTTTGATTTTGCTCGATCACTATGAATCATTTTATGAAGCATTCAAATACATGACAAATGGGTTTAATCAAGTTTTAGATTATTAGGAATTATGAACTATTCATACAATATATAGGGCATACCTTCACTCCCTCCCATAATCAAAATTAAAACACGTCATCATGGCAGCCTACAATAATTTTAGTGACAAAGGAGTTATTTTTCATCTAGAATGTTGAAAGGTTTCAGTGATTAAACTGTTAATGCGATTGCTGTATTAGGTTTACGTAGTTTTTTTGCACAGCGGAGGTTTTTGGGCAGAAAGTAAGCTTTAAGCCGGATAAGTCATAGGCCCTACTCTTAAAAATCGCTCTGTGAAAACATTAGTTATTTTAAAAAAAATGACAACCTGTATTTTTTGGCAGGTTTGTAACACTAACGATTGGCCCAGGCAACCCTGCAATGGTGTCGCTGGTCTGAGCTCGCGTTTTGCGATTTTGTTTCTATTTGATCATTGAAATAGATACATCTTGCCCACCTACAGCAACTACCACAGAATCACATTTCCCCACGTGCGGCAATCTTTGCAATAACTCATGTATCAAATTTGTTATTTTCTTCCGATATATTTGGAGTTTTTGATGCCGTGATACTTGATGCGATAAAGTATGACAGATTCCAACAAACATTACACGTTGACCCGGTCTTGTTATAAGGTTGCGCTGCCGTCCACGGCGCTGGCCCGGCATCAAACCAACATCGGGTGAACATATCGTGTTTGCTAGGATCCTTAACTCTTTATAATACTTTTTAAATCATCTTTTCAGCAAAATAGATCCATATCGTTGGAAGTGAGTGTTTAAACATCAATACTTACAGTTTTTGTTTATAAATTAAACAAATACGACTAATTTTCACTCCCTTGAATTTGTGGGTCGCGGTAGCGAGACACAACTTCAAGGGGGTGAAAATTTGAATTAAATAATTTAGCGCGTAAAGGGTTAAGCTAAAAGCTCCGTGGTGAAATTGATAGAAACCATCGTGTCTCGGTATAATTTCAAGACACCGAGCGCTGTTTATTAAAAGTCAATCACAAACGAAAAAATAGAATGTGTTGTCCAGAGCGGACCCTGTAATCCAGAGATGGTGAGCAGCAGTGGCTGATTGTTGGCCCAATGCTTTGTGTGCTGAGTCAACTTTGAGTCATTGTGCATGCACCTTACCTGAACGAATTTCGTCCTGGTCAGAGAGAGACATAATAACTGTTGGATCTTTGGAACTCGTGAGATGACGTCAGCAGTGATTCGGCTGGTAACAAATCACCAGAGAGTGACAAGAAATCAAAGTGCAAACCCAGCCATATAAACCCCACGGGAGCACTCTTTAGCCCACACAGACCACTGACACTCAGAATATGTGTGTTTCCTTGTTTGCTTGTTTGATTGTGTTGCTGCTTATTTTCTTCTTTGTTTGCTTATTTGCTAGCTTGATTACTTACTTTGCAGTCTACTTAGTTGCCAGTCTAATCTGCTTTCTTGCTTGTTTGTTTGTTCTCTTACTTTCTTGATTGCGTGCTTGCGTGTTTGCTTGGTTACTTGCTTGCTTGCGTGTTTGTTAGTATGTTTGTTTGCTTTCTCGCTTTTTTTACTTGTATGCTTGCTACTGTGCGTGATTGCCAGCTTTTTTGGCTTGCTTGCTTGCTTTTTCGATCACTGGCTTGCTGGCTTGCTTGCTTGCTCGCGTGCTTGTGTGTTTGCTTGCTTGCTTGCTTGCTTGCTTGCTTGCTTGCTTGCTTACTTACTTGCTTGCTTGCTTGACAAATGTCTTGCTTGCTTGCGTGTGTGCGTGCTTGCTTGATTTCTTTCTTGCTTGCCTGCTTGCTCGCTTGCTCGCTTGTTCACTTGATCGCTTGCTCACTTGCTCACTTGCTTGCTTTCCTGCTTGCTTTCCTGCTTGCTTGCGTCTTCGCTCGCCCGCTTGCCTGCCTGGCAGCCTTTCCGGTTGGCTGATTGGTTGATTCACCAGCTCGTTTTTTCGTGCGCTTGTTCGTCGTTTTTTGCGTTCGTTTGTTTTTTCTTCTTTATTCATCCTATGGCTCGTTCGTTGTTTTGTTGGCCCATTCATTCACTGCTTCGCTAGCGTTAATAATTCGTTCGTCTGTTGGATCCTACCTTGATTCGTTCGTTATTTCGTTTGTTGTTTCTCGCTCGCTCGTCTGTTCGTTCGCTGGTTTGTTAGTTGATTGTCTGTTTGTTTGTTTGTTTGTTTGTTTGTTTGTTTGTTTGTTTGTTTGTTTGTTTGTTTGTTTGTTTGTTTGTTTGTTTGTTTGTTTGTTTGTTTGTTTGTTTGTTTGTTTGTTTGTTTGTTTGTTTGTTTGTTTGTTTGTTTGTTTGTTTGTTTGTTTGTTTGTTTGTTTGTTTGTTTGTTTGTTTGTTTGTTTGTTTGGCTGGTTGGTTGGTTTTGGCTGGATGTTTGGTTGGTTTTGGTTTTGGTTTGATGGTTGTTTGGTTGGTTGGTTGTTTTTGTGGTTAGGTTGAGAATTAGGGTCCATGGTTAGGGTGTGGTAAGGGTTCTAGTACCTGGTCCCCCATAAAACCCGGTATCGAACTGTCAACCGTACTCTCATCATACCCTGAACGGTCTGACTTTCGTCACCCCTTCAAGGGCATGCCTTTTCATGTTTCCAGCCTGGTTGGTTGGTTGGTTGGTTGGTTGGTTGGTTGGTTGGTTGGTTGGTTGGTTGGTTGGTTGGTTGGTTGGTTGGCTGGCTGGTTGGTTGGTTGGTTGGTTGGTTGGTTGGTTGGTTGGCTGGTTGGTTTTGTGGTCAGGGTGAGAGTTAGGGTCCATGGTTAGGGTCGGGTAAGGGTTCCAGTACCTGGTTCCCCATAAAACCCGGTATCAACCTGTCAACCGTACTCTCATCATACCCTAAAGGGTCTGACTTTCGTCACTCCTTCAAGGGCATGCCTTTCCATGTTCCCAACCTAGTGCACTGACCGAGGAGAAGTATAACCTGATTTATAAAAAGGAAAACAATTATACTAATTGATATAAATTATACCTCATCTAATGCATTTACTGATGTAGTCAGATCCTGACTTGAGTCGGATCCGGTAACCGTTGGGTTGTCCAGTGGGGCTTTCCCCAATCTGCTTCGCACCAAGAGATCACGTAGATTTTGTCCCCTTTTAAATGCTGTTACGCACCGTTTATGTTTATACAGGATGTTTGGATGTTTCGCTTTAAGTTTATTGAAGGAAGTCTTCACTAATTTAGCTGCCTACACCGCAGTTGCAGAGTAAGTAATAACAAAGGGGGTGACGCCACCATCCTTAGGGGAAGGTACCGATTGTTTGGTTGGTTCAATACTTCGTTCGCTCGTTCGTTGATTTGTTAATTGATTGGCCCGTTCTCTGGTTGGCTGCTTCATTCGTTCACTGTATAGCAATTAACGGTCCTTATTTTATTTCACAAAAAAAAATTAAGGATGCGAAAGATGATTTCGATAAAATAGGGCTTAGAGTAGAGAATAGAGTATATCAATTTGTTTGCGTTTATTTTATAGAATAAACAAATAACAAAAATAAACCATTGAGTATTTTTAGAAACAACACACAAAAAGTGGAGGGTTGAAAGAGAAAGCGACGTAGACTACCACAGTCACAATTTATTGCTGCTCGATATCGACCTAGCTCGGATGGTGCCAAGAATCTTCTTCTTCACCCCATAAAGTTTACCTCAAGGAGGTGGGCGATTGAATCTGTGAGATCGATAGTTAGAAAAGCTTCAGATGAAACCTCACAGGACACGTGGCTACAGCAACCCTCCAACCCTTAAAGCGCGGAAACACTCTCGTATATACCATGGAGACCGAAAGGTTTTTCAATTTAAAATATATCTATGGAAATGTCTTTGTTGGCTCTTTCTGATTCATTTGAATACCCATGTTGTATTGTGGGTCTACGGCCGTCATAGATATTTTTGCGAGGATCGACTTTAGACGTCAGAATCTGACGTCTACAGACGTCAGATTCTGACATCTAAAGTATATCCCCGCGCTGTAAGGGTTGAGCGGTAAGCACACCTATAATCGTGTTTTTTCATCCATTACTTTATCATATTAAATTACTGTTATTATTGTTTCAACATCAATATTTGCAATTTTGTGGTCTCAGGTTAACCACATATGAGTAATTGTCACCCACTTGAAGTTGTGGGTCGTGCTACGGGACCCAACTTCAAGTGGGGGTAATATACTTATTGTCCTTTCAATCAAAACAAATAATAGAGAAAAGAGTGTTTAATTTGCTAGATTGGCATATAGGGCGGGGGCCTTGTGCAGTGGTTAAAGCTGCCTGGTTGGAAAGTGAGAGATCGCGGGTTCGAACCCCACTCTGGCCTTCGAGTTTCCAAGAAACAAAAATGTTTCTTCCTAGTTTACTCGTAAAGATTCAATATTGTGGGGAGCCTCTGTGACCGACAGGTAGCGTGTAAAAACCTGACTAACCCTGGGTAATTTCAATATTTGTTTAGCATTTTATTTAAATTATTTTTATAATAGGGTCTTGATTTTTAACATCGAAAATATTTGAAAAGGCGCTACACAAGAAAGATATGACCATAGCTCTAATAGGCCAAAATTATTACAAATCTGGATTAATATAGAATATAAAATACAAACTGATGTCTGAAGCTATTTTAGTGAATAGTTTATCTCTCTAATATTCAATATCGTGGGGAGCCTCCACGACCGAGAAGTAGCGTTCTCGATCTCAAGCCGTCAGGGCTCGAATTTCGAATCCTGTGTCTGGAGGGCAGTGTCATCTCATTCATATCACCATTCTCAGATGGTTCTCCGGCCCAGTTTAGCCTATATGTGCACAAAGGTGGTATAAAACCTCATTCATTTTATTTTCTGATTGGCATATGTTTTGATTAATATGATATATAATATTATGTAAGTATTTTTTTACAAATTTAAATTTGTGAATAATAACTGGCTAAAACTTCATTAAGCCTAATATAACTTTAGCGTGTTAATGATTACAACAGTCCACATTCAAAGATGAACTATTCTTGCTGTTAAAAGGGCAATTTAAAACGTGATTTTTCTCTCACGAATTGTTCATGCAGTGCATTTTGGTCAGCTGTATGAAACGTAATTCCATCATTTACCTAAATAATAAGATTTAGTGTACGTATTTTCTGATAACAAGTTTACGTTTGACAAATGTATAAAGTAGCCCTCAGATTGGACGACTTAATGTGATGAAAATGTCCAACAGGGGAACATCCGAACAAACGCGGACCTATGTTGACTTAACGTTAGGTCACCGTCTACGACGCTGGCCCAACATGAAGTCAACATAAGGCCAAAGTCTACTGCTGTCTGCGATACCACTTTTTCTAGAACAGGTATCTTGTGATATAAAGTAATTGTTTCGCTTCATTTATGATTATTACATTTTTCTTAAAAATATGAATGTTTTTTTCATATAAAATATGAAATTAAGTTATTTAATGTCGGCTTTAAAATCAACGATGGACAAAATTGCAATGCAGTATCCAAGCTGACAGGATTGGGAACAGCAATAACGATGTTATAAATAGGAGAGTTTGGGAAGCAATGCAAATAATCGAAGTGTTTCTGGGTGGTTATAAAATATGCAGCCATGCAATTTGATGTGTAACTCTGCCGTAATGAAACCGTTAGAAAACCTGACCAGGGGACCTTTTCAGTTTGTGTTACCGGTCAAAAGACTAAATAATGTCCTCTTTCTAATTTACTGCAGACTAATACAATTTGCTGACACAGCACCACCCCTCTGTTGTCAGTTAAAAGGGCATTTCCTAGACAGACGCTTTTTGTCCCCGTGTTCTGCTCGGTATTATATTGCGTTGCACTATTAACCATTGAACGACTGAATTGTTGGTTATTCTCACACTCTGGGTAGTGCTATCCACTAGGACGCGCTGAGACAGATCCAGAGGGTTTCCCATGGTCTACTGGAAGGCAGTCGAACTTTGTGTGTGGATATAATGTCTTGGGGTCTTAAAGTCCCGAGTTCATTTTTATTATCTCAATGTGTGGACAGTTTTGGGGTCTTAAAATCACGAGTTGATCTTTATTCTGTCAAAGTGTGGACAGTGTTTGGGTCTTAAAATCACGAGTTCATTTTCACTCTTTCAATGTGTGGATAATATCTGGGTCCTGAAATCCCGAGTTATTTTTATTATCTCAATTTTTGGGTCTTCAAATCATGAGTTGATTTTTATTCTCTCAATGTGTGGACAATCAGTTTTGGGGTCCTCAAGTCCCGAGTTCATCTTTATTATCCCAACGTGGGGATAGATCTCATGTCTTAAAGTCCCGAGTTCATCTAAATTCTCTCAATGTGTGGACAGTCTTTGTGCCTTAAAATCACGAGTTCATCTTTATTCTGTGAATGTGTGGACAGTCAGTTTTGGGATTACAAAATCCCGTGTTCATCTTCATTCTCTTAATCTGTGGGAAGTTTTGGGTCATAAAATACCAAGTTGATCTTAAATCTGTAAAGTTGTGGACAGTTTCATGGTCTTAAAAACCCGAGTTTTTCTTCTTTCTCTGAATGTGTGAACAGTTTTGGGGTCTTAAAATACAGATTTCATCTTTATTCTCTCAATATGTGGACAGTTTTGAGGTCTTAAAATTGCATATTCTCTTAATGTGTGGATAGTATCTGGGGCCCATCCCAATAAGAATCTTAAAATTAAGATCATCTTAACTTTTCTTATTTGCATTAGAAAATTTAAGATCATCTTAACTTTTCTAATGCTAATAAGGGAAAGTTAAGATGATCTTAATTTGAAAATGTTTAGTGGGATGGTGCCCTGGATCTTGAAATCTTTATCTTTATTAGATTTTATTCTATGGATGCGTTAAGAGATCGTTGCCTTAGTTTGTCTTTATCCTCCCAATGTGTGGACAGATTCTGGGCCACCAAATCCGAGCTGATCTTTATTCTGGTCGTTCAGGACAATGGGGCTGAAGCGGTTGCTGATGGACCTAAACAGCGTTAAGTATCGTCCGGCTTAAGTCGTGGCGCGCAGTCCTGCATGGGAACCGGTGGACAAGACGCGCTAATGCCCTAAACCTGCCCGTCATTTCCCGCCAATTTCCCCACACATTAAGTTGTAGGAGTGGAGCGTGGAGCTGCCTGTTTATCTGATTGAGTCCCACCCTTTTCACCTCAGGGATGTGCTCAAACAATCGCTCAATAAAGACACTGTCCCATCACAGGAAAGTTTAACTCAATATCAAGTTCGATACCTCTTTCGATTTCGCCAGCATATACGTTTCATCATCAGTGGATCCAAATCGCGGTGCTTGCATGGCGGCACAAATAAAACAGTACTTCTGCTGTTCAAACGCAAACAGTACTAGGCATACCTGCTTACTTGAAAAGTAAACAGTAACTGCTTGCTGTTTGTGTGTGCATGTTAACATTATTTTCATCGTCGGCCCTTATTGCGGAGCCCATGGATTACGGATAGTGCACACCTGCGTGTATAGAAACTATTTAAATAGATTGCATACGTTTTAGAAGGCATATTTTACAGAAATGGAATGCGGCTTGCTGACAGAAAAGTGAGGCTTACCTTACTGGCCCTGCAAAACAATTATATACTCATGTAGATGATTCTTCATTCTACTTACACATTTCTTCTCTTATAAACTGATAAAGGTTTGATGCGAACACAAACAGCAGTAGCTGCTTACTTTTCCAGGCCAAAGCAAACAGCTGCTGTAACTACTTATTTTTTAATTAACCCTTTGCCTGCTAATCACGACAACAGTCGTTTTTAATCCGTTTAATTAGAATCACATTAGCGAAATCACTGATATTGGGATTAAAAATGTGTGCTTAGACATCAAGATTGGCAAATGTTCCCCGTCAAGCAAATACGAGTAGCGACACACAATTTCAAGTGGGTAAAAATTAAAACTAAGTAATTTAGCAGGATAAGGGTTGACTACTGTGTGTCTGCAATGCTGCGCTGGTACTTCACGAGCTCGGACCTCAGATCGAAAGATGATGTGAAGAGCATAGTGTTCATTTGTTAAGGCGCACACAGACAGTAGTGACTGCCTACTTTTCAAGTAAGCAGTTACTGTTGTATGTCTTTGCAGGGCAGTGATGGGACACTTCACGAAGCTGGGACCCCAGATTGAATGACGAGGTCCATCCAGACAGAAAGACAAGATTCACGAGGGTTTGGTCTGTGTACGAGGGTAAGATGGTATCAGACATGGGGACAGATACGCCCTATTATAACGCCTTTGTGCTGCCGAGCAGGTTCATTGGAAGAGTTACGAGCAGTCGCGGCGGCTTCCATCCAATCTTCCCATCTGGAGCCGGCTCTGGACTCAGGTCTTTCACGCTCGTATTTTCCTATCTTACGCGGCGCGGCCAAATTCGGTAGATCTCGGCAAACCGGCGCGCTGCTAGATTCAGTTAGGATGATGTAGCCGGCCCCCGTCTGGCCCGCTGATCTGATTATGAAAGAGGCGCATGTCACACAGGGTGCGTGCGCACAGCAACAGCCCCCTTCCGCATCCGACTCTCCTCGAAGCCTTTGGCCCCAGATGTAGTAACTGTCCCTCTAGTAATTTGAGGATGTTCTTTGACAAAGAGAGCGGCCTCTCTGCTGAAAATGCGCATTTTCCGGCGGACAAAAAGGAGAAATAATGCATTACTCTCCAGAGTTTACTTTGTAAATGGACGAGGGTGTAAAGCTAGAGTAATTGCTTTCTGGGGGGAGCGTCTGCTTGCCGAAGAGTCAATAGAGAAGAAGTGAGAGACAGGTTTGGTCAATGGGGCGAATTCACCACGATGGTACCACAGGGTGCCCTCCTTGCTAACACGAGCGGTTGATTCAAAGCTGCATGGTTTAATGCTGGGCCAGCATCGCAGACGATGAACCAACATTAAACAAGAATTCGATCAATAACTCGTGTTACAGGGTGCTTTCCGGAGAACTGGGGACGTTGATCCATTATCGGATTATTGTTGGGCCGATAACGCAGACGGCGGGACAGCATTTGATCCGCATTGGTCAACAACATCTCATGTCAGCTGAAATAATCTAGTCAGGGACATCACATAAAAACACATTCGCTTCAACGCTGGTTCAATGCTTTTCTGCGCCATTGACCCAGCATTGAACATGTTGAACCAATGTAGGAATTAACTTTTATAATGCTTGACACGCAAACTCAGAAAAAAGTTTCCTGAAAGTTACTGTCTGTGTGGCATATAGAGTTTCTTTGTTGCTTCTTGTTTCTGTTGCATAATTTTTCAAAAAAAAAGTTTATTTGTTGCATGTTAAAAAAAGGTTGTTTGGTGGATCGAATAGATATATTTCCAGCAAACAAGAGACGTTGGCCCAGCGTTGGTTTACTGTTGGCCCACCGTCTACGACGTTGGCCCAATAATAAACCAACGCTGGCCCAACGTCCCATGTTTGCTGGAATATATATAACTAATTTTACGTTACTGTATCATATACAAATAGTCTGTTTGTTGCATAGTATATTATAAAACAGAGAGAGATCATTTGCTGCATGGAGTGACATAGAGAGGTACTTTGCTATTTTATATTAACATTAATAAAGATAGATGTTCTTTGATGCGTGGCTTAAAATAAAATAAAGATGTTATTCGCTACATAATATAATAGTGACAGATGCATTAAAAAATATTATGATATAACAAATATACTTCTGCTGTATGTGATGGATAGGTGTACTTCATCTGTCCTGTAAAGGCAAACGGCAGTAGCCGCTTACTTGAAAAATAAGCAGTTACTGCTGTTTGCCTTTGCTATATATTACTTTACGGCATGGAAGGCTATTACATAGATAAGTCCTTTGCAACGTGGCAATTAAGCCCACCCGTCCTATTTTCGGACGAGCCATTCAGTGAAGCAGGCAAAATAAGGTACATCACCATTATTATTAATCCACAGGCAAAACTGAATGTAAAAACAGGCTAGCACTGTTGCCATTAATGTGAAGTTTTAATTGAAATTAAACGACGTCGCCTCGGAGAAATGCAAATTTAAATCATGCGCTAACACTTAAAATAATTGCTAGAATAGAGTGCTGGATAACGTTGTTCTTGTTAAATTCGCATAACCTTTTTTACATAATTGTAATTTGTTATATTTTTATTTTATTAGAACCATCAACAAAAGCGGGATAGTATTTACCCAAGTGTGCTAATTTGTGGCAGAAATGCACTTTTATATCACCATTAGATTGTGTTTCTCTGTACAACTCTGACAAAATACAAATCCTTAGCTTCGGATAGACTGAATTGGAATCATCTGATGTACGCTACGATGTGAGATCACTGTCCATGTGATATGGACATCGCATGTCTGTTTAGAATGTAGTTATAATTAAAAATTTAGGTGACAATACGATGTCCACTTGTGGATAATTTTCATTTACCTGCCAATTTTGAAGCGACTATTTGAAGGGTTCCTTACTGCCTTTCCTAGTTTAAGTAAGATTACAATAAAATGCACATCGTTAGGTAACAAACTGTTAGTTGTGAATCAGTGAATCAAACTGTTTGTTATAATGAACATTTACACTTCAAACGGACAATGATAATCGAGCCTGATTCGGATTTGCAGCGCCTCTGAGCTCGGGACACCGAGGATTTAGGCGCATTAGAAGTTTTTCATTTCATTTTATTTCAAACATATATATTTGTTAACTTGTGACTGACTGACTGAATGACTGACTGACTGACTGACTGACTGACTGACTGACTGACTGACTGACTGACTGACTGACTGACTGACTGACTGACTGACTGACTGACTGACTGACTGACGATGACTCTCACTCACTCACTCACTCACTCACTCACTCACTCACTCACTCACTCACTCACTCACTCACTCACTCACTCGCTCACTCGCTCGCTCGCTCACTCGCTCGCTCGCTCACTCGCTCGCTCGCTCGCTCGCTCACTGGTTTAATCTTAGAACGTTGAGCAGACAATCGGTACTGCAGGGGAATCGCCCAATCTCTCACTTTCACAAACCAATTAACGTCGGTGCAATTTGAAGTACCCTGGATTCAACTGTCTGAAACGGTGGGTATGTGAGGTATAACGTGTTGCATAATGCACACCGTTTTGCTTACGTGGCAGTATACGACTGGGAAATAAACTATTTTTGTATTTTTCAGTGCTTTTGGATTTTTTAATGATTTTTATTAGGCCCTATAATTTTAGCTCAGATCAGTAGGATATATAACTTCATATAAATTTATTTTTCAAAATTGACATGTCAACATATCGTCGGCTTAGAATCAAAAGTGCGTATCTCCAAAATAACAATTTTGACTTTTTCAAATTTTCTGAAAATATACTAGAGGGGGTACCTTGAGAAAAAATATTGGTTGCCATGGCAACGTTGCTACGTGCCTGTGGCCGTTTTTCATAAATGCGTATCTCCAACTGCTCAATTCGCAGAGATTCAAAAATGCCTATGTACAGGATCTGAAGAATCAAAAATTCGAATCTGTCATTTACGAAGAGTCATAATTGCGTATGTCCATTTATGTTTGTAATGTGGACATAGGCAGTGAAATATGAATAATTAAAAGTGCCTATGATGTGTAAGGATTCGCGCGAGTTTGTAGTAAAATGGCATGACAAAATTATAATGACCATTATCTTCATTCTGATTCAATGGATAAACATTGTACTCATTTATAAAACACGAAATTACCGGGATTTATTTCATACACAGGATAGTCATGCATTCGACGATGAATTGCCTCATCTGTAGTTGTGGTTTGCATACCCCTTGTAGTACAGGTGCTAAGGTCCAAAAATCCACCATGGTGTTCAGAATGTGATAAAAGCACCAAATTTCACACACAGGTGCCTTTTCATTTCCTAAATCATAGAAGAGGAACACCCCCACTCGATTTTGACCTGTAAAATGTCCTAATTTGCATATTTCAAAATGACAGCAAAGTAAAACTAAAATGTTTTTTTCTGTTTACATCAAATCTCGATTTGTTCTCTGTATTTTGTGATTTTATTCAGGCTACTTCCCTGACACGTGTAACTGAATCTTAGTATGATATTTAGATATATTTATGATTATTCTACAAAATGGCCTCAAACAGCATGTGCAAATGATTTTCTTCATTGAAGATAAAACGTATGTAACCAAACACGTAAATTATCCTAATCTGCATTTTTTCAAAATGGCCGCCATGAGCAATGTGGAATAAAGATATTGTGATTACATCTTGTGATTTCACGAAAATTGTCAATTTTTGGCATATTTTGCATCTTCGTCAATAATATCTTATCCTCTTTATACCATATCTAAATATTCAAGTTTATAACCGCTAACAGGCGATCGAGGCTTTACTTACAAAGTAACGGGGCCCCGATTTTTAGAATTTTCAACAAAAACATACACATTAGTGGGCCACCAATTTCGCCTTTAGTTAGGCCTACAGAAAGTGCGCAAATTCCAGATAGCTTTAAATAGCCAGCTACATACACGGTGATGCTGTGGTGACACAATTCCCCCTGAAGTCTCTTATTCTACTCCCTAATTTAAATATCAACTGGATGACGGCGGTGATTAGCCGATCGCGTCATGTGACAGGCTGAACCACTCTTCGATTGGTCGGGGGTAGAATACAACACCTGGACCGACATGCCTGCTACGAGCTTGTGATATACACATTGATGTTTGCTCTCTCCTATGTGATGTGTTATCTCTCCTATATGTATTCTACATCAAACTTGAGCTGTACCTGTCTGGTGGTTTCAAAAGTATTACAGTAGTTAAAGCTTCAAGTATATTTTATAATAAATTGGCTCTCCCTGACTCTCTGAGGTTTTTTTACCAATTCAAAGGCTGACATAACTGGAATTTGAGATGGATTATTAATAAGTATCTTAAGTTTCAAAGGCAGTGTGCTCATTATCCCCGGAATCCGCATCTCAGCTAGACCTACACTATGTACCGTGTACTAATATGTTGTACTTATATTAATTAACAAAACTGATGATGGTGTAAAATTTTATTCACACCAACAATTGTAAGTAAAAAAGGGCAAACCTAGTTTGTTTTCAATACATTTGTGTTATTCATATTGTTAAAGTTTCTTGAGAACTCTCATTGCAAATTTGAATGCAATCCCACACACAGTTGACGAGTGTTTTGCGCGGGCATCTTATATAAAAAATGTACCTTGATGTGTTCGTGTCAGAAAATGAAGAACGCTTTACATAATTATAACAAAAAAATGGCGGATGTTTGATAAATTTCATAATATTTTGTTTCAAATTAAGTAGTGTATACAGTCCAATAAACTGTTATCATGAAGATTATGGTTTGACCTAACTTTTTAAATATAATAATGTTGGCGGCCATTTTGAATTTCGTTATCCAAATTGGCAGATATTTGACTACTTACATGATATTTTAGCTTCAATTGAGTGGTGTCTACAGTCAAATAAACTGTACAAATTAAATTTATAACTATAATGACATATTTGAATCTGATAATTCCGCTATGCTAACTCGGGCGGTTTTGGGTTAAATAAGCATCAGAAATATATCCAAAGATACTGAGACACAATTATAGTAAACATAGAAGCAAATTGAATCACAAAATGCAGAAAACAAATTTCTTAAACAATAGATTTCTTAAACAAACCCGATTCCATTTGATTTCGCGGCCATTTTGAAACATGCAAATTAGGCCATTTTACGGGTCAAAATTGATTGGAGTGCTCCTCTTATCTCATTCAATACATCAAAATGTACACGTGTGTGAAATTTGGTGCTTTTATCACAATCTGAACTCCACATCGCCTTAGCACCTGTACTATTGCTTGTACAGTAAACGAAAAGCATGAAATATAGTTATTGTTAAAGATTTGTAGCTCTGTAGCTCTTGTGTGTTATACGCTGAGATCGTTGTTTAGAGTTTAAATTTTTGACTTGCCAATTCAGACTGTGTCATAACATAAAAGAAAAAAGTTCTATGAAGATTTCAAGCAGTTAAAATCTGTTCCGCCTCGGGATGTTTATGCATTCAACGATCGTTTTTTAGAGTTTAAAGTTTTGATTCCGTCTGTGGGAAGAAATACAAATATACCTGACAAGTACAAACTCGTATTCCTGTGTTCATGCAGGACTGTGTCATGTAGCGCAGGACAATTTGGCTATTGTTAATTTTCTTCAATAAAGTTAGACTCTGCAATAGATACATACTTTGAATTGACTGAATAAACATGATAAAAATATCATTTTTTTTAATACTTAAAACGTAACTAGTATTAGAAGTACGGAACTTGGTGCATGTACTACATGTATGTCTATCTACATGATCTATTCTACATGATCATTGTGGCAACACTTGAATCGTCATCACGATGTGATCTTGAAGTGACTCGCAGAAAAAAACAATGGTTTAAGTCCATTTTCAGTCTCAGCCCCATCCATCAAGAAATGTTCTCCTAATAACAGTAAGTTTTTTTTCTAAAATGTTTGAAAGCATATCTTTTGGTCAGGCTCATCCTTCTTAATGGGGGTTTGGGGCTTATAGAACATTTTGTGCCAGACGCTAGATGGAATGCGGTTCCGAGGGCATGCCCTCCTACCCGGGAAAATGTGAAATATAAAGGCCTTTCTCTTGAATTTTAGCACTTTTCGTACCCAATTCAAATTCAGCAGGCCATCAAAATTGTTGTTCTGCGACCCAAGAGGACACTACCCCCCCCCCCCCCTGTGTACATACACCCTTGCGTTATATGGAGCTGGTCCTTCCGACACACACTAAATAATTTGTTTCGATTGTGTTTTTATTGTGTTTTTCAATCATAAGGTTTCCAAAAATATCGTAACCCTAACGTTTTTCAATGGTACTGCTTGGTTGGTATTATTGCCTATCTCCACCAATCAGTGTCAATGTCGTCATGCACAAATTGCCTATCTCCAATTTTTCGTCCTTACATCGCGAAAAATCCATTTCTATTTTAAAAATAGTTAACATGATAATTTAAATCGTATTGGTCAGGTTCGTGTGAAATTTGACAGAGAAAACATTAAAATTGCAAATATGCTGAAGTTTTTTGCTTCTCCTGAAAAATTAGCATTTTGGAGATACGCACTTTTGATTCTACGCCGACGATATGCAGTCCTTTTATCTAGCGTCGCCAGCATAACAGTGACGTTTACACGAATATGAATTTCTGTCCTGCTGAATTCTTCAAACAGAGTGTGTTTTTCCCCGAGCAAAGACGACGATAATTATTGATACAGGTTTGTGGGGATAAAGTGGGATCTGCGGTCGGCGGGCGGAATCAGGAGGTTGAGCCGGAGTTAAAACGCTGGCGTACTGCGGGGTATCCCAGTCAATCAGCGCGGGCTTTGTACGGCGCATTGCGCACCCGATTCCAGCAAATAGTCTGACCCGCGTGCCCGGAATCGCTGATCACCGGCGGCACGAGTCCCCGCGTGGACGTGTCCCCGCCGCCGGCCAGCAGGGTCCTGTTCGTCCTGCTGGGTAGAGCAGGACCGCCTCCACGACAAGAGATCTAACCTCCAGCAGAACTACACTTAAATGCTGGACCAACGTCAGAATCTTGACCTGGTGACACCATCTCTCTCCTGAAATGCACGACATCTGTCCTTGACCTTGAAAGGCCTCTGTAGTACGTGGAGCTTCAGGTCCACGTAGGCCTACTACAGAGGCCTTTCCAGGTCTCCATCTTTCCTCGTGCCTGTGCTTCATTTTCTGTTGTGAATGTGACAAAATTATTCGGTCACGTAAAAAACACAGATCTATCCTCAGGATTTAACAGTAAATACTACGAATATGAACATTCCTTGGTAGTAGGCTACTAATAAATTATAGAAGCTGTTCCATCGTGAGTCGATAAGATAACGACCGCTCGGACGCTCAAACAGACTTACGACACTGCTGTGTTTCATAGCTTTATTAGTTCAACAACTTAAAAACAAATATATATATAGATATAGCTTCCAATTTGTTTTACTCCAGTAATAGCTAGAAAAGAGTGCTGTACAGTATAGGTCTATATTTTTTTTCAGTTTGACCTCTTCTTTCTAAAACTAGCGATGACTCAATCTCGGGCCAACGTAATACATTGTTGGGCCAGTTTATGGGCAGACATGGATCTGTTGACCTTGACGTTGTGTCGTTTTGGACTGCGTTTTCAGGTTTTGGACGACACGAGATATATACGAAGCCAAAACTGACTAAATGTTGGCCCATCGTCTGCAATGCTGGCCCAAAATTAGAGTACCGTTGGCTCAAAATCTCTGCTCCTATTGAGCCCACTATACAGACGACCCTTATTCAATCAGGACCAACTTAGTTACAATCGCCTGTTTATTAAATCTGTGACGGTAGAACTAGATGAAATCCGCAATGTCGGGCCTACATCCCCGACGTTGACCCGACTTTCAGAAAGCGTCGGGAAAAATCCGGGCCGTCGTGAGGAGGCTTGGGGAGCGAGGTCCGCAACACAAATAAAAACAAATAGCTGCCGGGCCTCTATTTGCGAATTGACCGATCTCAGGGTGTTGACACACTCACCACATTCTGCTCTGCTCTGGTCAATTCGGCCATGATTCACCAGACATTACGGCCCGGTCCAGACCGACCTGGCGAAGTCGGCCATCATTCAGCGCGTATTGTACAGTGTCAGGCAAATTTCTGGCATTGCTCTTCTCCCTCTCTGGCTCTCTCTCTCTCTCTTTCTCTCTCTCTCTCTCTCTCTTTCTCTCTCTGGAGGTGGAGAAGTTTTCTGACCATCGGTGGTGATGACAAGTGCTCTAGAATGGGGAGCAGGCTATTTACACGCCACACCTGCAATCTCACGAGTAAACGTCATCCTAGTTATCACGATACATTGAACCAATGTTTGTTTAATTGTAGGCCAGGATCGTAGACGTCTGGCCAACGTTAAGCCAATATTGGTACAATGTGTTAACTCATTTTTTATAACTCACTTTCATTTTGTTGCCAAAAACTCAGACTAACATCGTGTGAATGTCCACCGGTATTTTTTGTAACCTCTCTGTCATGTCCAGGTTCAAAGCATATAATAGTCGTCAACGGGTCACTGGTTCATCAAAGAGCAACGGCGGAAAAGCCATACCGAACAGATGAAGTTTTAACAGTTTCCGAAAAGATGTCATGGTCTGAACAGTCCGGATTACAGACGAGAGAGAGTTCCACAGTGTGGGTGTTGCGACAGAGAAGACCCTTGATTCATCCATCGTTTATACACGTGGAGTAAAAAGCTGTTTGGTGCCCAGTGGATCGAAGCTGCCTAGAAGTGACCACCAGTAATAAGAGATTACTAAAATATGATGGTTCATGAATTGTGAACGCACGAAAGGCTATGGTACAATAACCTGAACTTTATCCTGTAGGACACTGTAAGCCGGTGCAATGATCTTAGAAAAGCAGCTTGATCTACTAAAACGGTCTTCTACCAATTAATGCAACAACACTCTTTGCATTACGAGAACGATGTCTGTGAATGTGACGCAGATCACGGACATGGTAAAAGCAGGCTCTTCAGATCTCTTCAGATGTGCTGGCGGAAGTTTAAATCTAAATCAAACATGACACCTAAATTTCTGGCAGGTGACATTTCATGATACAGCAATAAAATAGGTCACAATTTAGAGTCATTGTCCCTTGCTTCTTTGATTCAATGACAAGAAAACATATTTTATTCAGCATGTCGAAAGACCTAGAAGAGTTACCACGGTTACTTCTTCTCCATATACTGCTGTCCATATTTAACTATGTCATTTTGCATCCGACGAAGTGAAGATTCGGTTGAGTGAAATGGCCTATAGGCATCCTATAACGGGTTAGTCAGACTGTTATTTTTTATATGTCCCTGTATATATAGGCACCTTTTTGAGAATTTTTTGAAAACTGTGGTTTGGAACTGGTCTGTAGCTTTTGCAATCAGTTTTAGAAAGATTAACGTTAGACTTTTTAGGTAGATGTCTGACATTCGCACGTTTTAAAATGTCAAATTGACGACTAAACGATTACATTAGGCCAACATTGGGTTAACATCTCGTGTTTGCCGAGACATTATCATGTCGGTTCAACCAGCATCATTGCCCAATGGAATCCCTACGGAAATTGCGGTCACGCACATTTCGCCGAACAAGACAGGCTCCACTATAGCTTGTTAACTTTATTTGTCCGTCGGTCTGTCCGTCCGGCTGAGAAAATTTGATCCAAAAAGTAATTTTGCGTGGGGGTTATGTTATGGTTATGGCCTGTTCTACATGTGTCTAGAGCAGAAGCACTTCACTGCGTTTTAGTTGAATATTAATCAATTTGAAATTTTACCACAGACAAGTCAACTGGTGTGACATATCTCCTGTTGTTGAAAACGAAAATAAACACTGATAAAGGAATATTGAATACATCGCAGACGATAGCGCACAGTATAACCGATAAACGATATTTAAGTATTGTCATAATTTCATTATAGATCTATACAGTTGAACTAAGGGACAGACATGTAGTAGAACGGGGTGTAGAGCAGTGTTGTAGTGTGAGAAAATTAAACTGTCCAAATTCCCAATGATTCATCGTGAATTTGAGTGGCATACGGGACAGTTTGTCTGCCAAGGGAGAGTTTATTCTGGAGTACATGCATGGCTACATCACATAAAGGTCAGTCTGTGTCTAACCAGTCCGCGATAACTGTAAGTCACAGAATAAAATCATCGCGCGATTTTTAGCTCATTTACACAGACCCCGATAAGTCGATGTATCTGTTTTAATGTTCAGCCGGTGTTCAGCCGGCGTCGCCGACGTTTCTGATAGAACAAGTGTACATTTTACCGCGCGATATTTCAGTAAAAAAGTTTCTGTTTCAGTCTAAAATTATCGCACGATATATCGCATCGCGCTATGTGTAAAGGGCATCACTAAGTAATATCGATTCTGGCGCGATATTATTTATCACGCGACCTTGAAAATTTACTTTACATGTGGTCGCCCCCGATGGCTCATTCGGTCCGGTTGTGACTCAGGGGTTGTGCTTAAAGGAACCCCTTGGGATGAGACATTTTCAATGTTGTCAATTTTGAAAATTTAATTTATATGAAGCTATATAGCCTACTGATCTTAACTGAAAATACGAAAAAGTCAAAAAACTATTTTAAAGCACCGAAAAAGAGTGAAATAGTTGTATTTCCAGGTCGTATATTGCCATGTAAGCAAAACAAGTCATCAATATTCAGCACTTTAAATCACCTATTCCCACGTATCAGTCGGTAAGATTAGAGCAGTCGCCGCTAATTGGTGTCTTATAGTCAGGACACGCGAGGACACACCTGCAGCACTGATTGTCTACCCAACGCTGAGCCGATGCCATCAGCATGTGGCCCGATGCTGTGAAAACATTAAATCGTCCTTCAGGTATACAAATAGTTTGTTTGGGTTACTTCTGGTTTCATAGAAATGTTGACTAAAACATTTGTAAAAATATGAAAATTCTGAAAAAAATAAAAAACATGATCCGTGAGATACACTACTTCAGTACGAAATTAAAAACGAAAATTGATGTCATCCCAAGAAGCTGCTTTAAACAGTGCTCCAAACTGTTTAAAGCCCTGGAGTGTGCAATGCTGTCTATGATACTGTGCACTATAAAGCACCTATGAAGTCATTCGAAAAGAGTCGGGCATATTCCCGATTTCGGGTTTCCTTCTGTCTCGATGTTGCCATGATTGTGCAGAAAGTGACATAAAGCAATATTCACTTTCAACTTTACATGTAGCTGCACGCATGGCAAGATTCATTGGGCGACAGATTTGTTACGGCTCGAGTGCGGATGCTCAGTTGGGACGGTTGCTTTCTTTCAAAGAATCACTTATATAGTGCTCTATTAACGAATTCGGCCACGCAAGCAAAGCTCATTGAAATGTTTCTGGCTGAAACGAACAGAAAATCCCAAATTGCGCGCTGCATGATTTCATAACGTTATCGCATGCCAGCACCTGGAAATTTGAACCCAAGAAATCAATTTGGTCTAATCTTAGACCAGAAAACATTGGACATTGACCTAATGCTGGCTTAATGATGGCCCACCGTCTACGACGCTGGACGAGCATTGGTGCAGCATTGGGTCAACGTTTCGCGTTTTCTGGGGTAGTTACTACTTACTAGCATTTACAGACTGTCACGATCTCAGATATGTCAATGAATTTTGCAGTTGAACAAATGTAAAACAATTGTTTTGACGTTTTAGCCATGCAGTGTGTATTATCTTCATTTCGTCCCCTTGGATATGAAAGTTGTGTATGCCAATGTTCAAAGTGGCAGATCCCAGCAAACACAAAATATGTGTATATCATTTGCACGACGTCGGCCCAACGTCTTCGACGTTGGTCCAACATTGTACAAATGGTATACAATTGGTTTGTGTTTGCTAGGATACACCCCTTCGTCCCAAAGGGAACGATATTATTTGATCGGAGCAACACCATTCTTTCTTTCACCAATATACCACAACCATTTCACTTTAGTTGGCAGTATCTGTGACTTTCGTGCAGGTTAGTAGGGGAGGGCGGAGACAAATGGGACAAGGGAGAACTGTGACCTATGACAGCGTCAGTTGTTTTCAGCCAATCAGATTCTAGGAAACATCTTCCTGTGGTACTTAGCTGTCTTAACCACATGTATTTTCAGAGTAAGATTGCTGACAACTTTGGTAGCACAGTGACAAAACTAATAATTGTACTATTAAAAATTGTTATTCTGCCTTCACGTTAATGGGTAAAACAAGTTTTATATGCACATTATATGATATTTATTGTGTTTGGGGTATATCGTCTTCGTTGATATGTATAAGATAACTGTTGTATGCAATTGTGATTATTGAGTAAGTGAATGTGTTAAAAATTTAATAACATCAATATAAAAATTATTATTGTTGTTGTGGGATTTTTCTAATATGAGGCTCCGCTACATCATGTAAATGAAATGAACTGAATGGGGATTTAGGCCACCTTTGTGCATATGTAGGCTAAACTGGGCCAGAAGAACCTCCTGAGGATGGTGAGATGAATGAGATGACACTGCCTTCCAGACACAGAATTCGAGCCCTGTCAGTCTGAAGAGAGCACTCTACCTCTCGGTCAATTTTCAATCTTAACGCATGAGCGGAGAAGAAACATTCTGTGTCTTTAAAACTTAAATACCGTAGCGGGGTTCGAACCCGCTATCTCCGGCTACATCATATATATAGCGACATCAAGTCTATGTAGAAGTCTCCTTATTTTCTACAGCTACATTTGTTGTGATGTTTGTATATTATTATATAACTACGGTAATAAACAGCTTTCATAAACTATTTCTCGTCAGCAACAGTTGGCCAGTATTAATAACCCTAAAGTTCAAAATCAAATTCCTATAAAACACGTCCATCTATTTCGTTTTGTTGGCTGACCCTGCTACTACCTTTATAGTTGGAATCAACCCTTCAACCACCAAATTATTCAATTTGAATTTTCACTCACTTGAAGCTGTGTATCGCTGACGCGATCCACAGCCTCAAGTAATTGAAAATTATTCAGATTTGACAGAATGGAGGTCAACTATTTTCAAATTTTTTTTTCAAATCTTTCTGATTGATGTCACGTTTCAGACTTCCAACATGTTTAAAAGCTGATAGGCAATGAGCTAATAAAAAATATACAAAAACGAATGTAATCAGTACCGGCACGTTACAGTGCGCGGATAGACTTTAGTCGTCAGAATCTGACGTTTGTAGACGTCAGATTCTGACGACTAAAGTCTATCCCTGCGCTGTAAGAGTAAAAGTATTTTTAATGACCGTAGACCCATAACCCATAACCTCAAAGGTTTTCATAAAAAAAAATCAGCGCTTTAAAGGGTTAAAGTACTTATCAATTGTGATTATTGAGTAGGTGAATGTGTTATAAATTTAATAACATCAACATAAAAATTATTATTGTTATTGTGGTTTTTTTCTAATATGAGGTCCCGCTACATCATGTTAATGAAATGAAATGAACTGAATGGGGATTTAGGCCACGTTTGTGCATATGTAGGCTAAACTGGGCCATAAGAACCTCCTGGGGATGGTGAGATGAATGAGATGACACTGCCTTCCAGCCACAGAAGTCGAGCCCTGACAGTTTGTGGCGAGCACGCTTTAAAGGTTAAAGTGTTTATCACGTCTACAGCCGTTTTCAGCCTTTTTATTGGGCCTTCCAAAAAGAAAATTTGAAGAAGAAATATACTTTACATTTGCTGGATTTGCATAACTTTTGAGTCAAATTGTACTTTTTCCACCCACTTGAACTTCACGTGTGTAATATTAAATTTGTTACGTAGCAATTTTAAGGTTAATAAGTATACCAATTAGACACACGTAGATAAGTCATATTTCAATGAAACAAGTTCAGGCTCTAATACAATTCTGGATCAATTGCTGGCTGCAATCAAGGCTGACGGATAAACACGGTTGACGGTTGACGAATAACGGTTGAACTCTGAGAGGAGCTGCTTTGTGTGACATATCAAAGCAGTGAGCTCTCTATTATATCATTGCAGGAGGCGGAGTCTGATCTTAAGCAATGAGCTCTTTATCATTACATTGCTAGCTTGTGATGGCAAGGCGTACACGGATGGTTGGCTAAAGATGACGGTTCAATGGTGGTGGTTTCAAACCCACTGCTCAGAAATCAGAGCACATTTTAAAATGGTCAGTCCTTGCCCTCTCCTCTGGTGGCTGGTCGCTCAAATGGTTGTTTCTGTATGGTTCAACAGCTCTGGTCCCTTGTCTCCTGGACTTACGTTGCCATTCACCTACCTCACCAGGCAAAAAGAGAGAGGCACTATGAGGTTTATACTAGAACTAGTGCATATTCTCTCGTCAGCCCTCGCGCTGTGCGCTCCTAGCGAAACAGGCTCACCACCACAAAGTTATGACGTAAAGAGAAAAAAACAACAGCGCGAAATGTGTCCAATTTACACTATTTTATCATTATCAAATCATATACCAACGCGAAGGGGGAGGCGCATTTCCATACATAGTTATACAGTGCATAATATAATAAAATAGATAGTTATGTAAAACATAATTATGTACAAGTATTTGCGTTCGCATTCGAGTTGGTGTGTTTCACGCTTCCCGAAATCACGACGTGTGGCAGGAAAATACAGGAAAAGCAGGAAAAGACAAATACAAGCGTCCATCCAACCTTGCCTGTTTTGAACACCAAGTTGAAGTTGTGCGGCACTGAGCCCTTGGAGCTGAGATCAGGATCTGATGGTAGATGGTGAAGATCCTGAGAAATGGGGTGCTCGCGATCCCGCGCACGTGCGAGATCCTGCTGAGCTGCATCTTCATCCCGGGATAATCTGGTGATTCCCTGCCGCATCAAGCTGTGATCCATGCAGAGAGGTGTCCGTGGCGGGGACTTAATCCATTCCGAGGGGTGTCTGTGGCGAGGAGGGTGAATTATACGTATCCCAATGCTGGGTTAATGTTGGGCCAGCGTCACAGATGCTGGCCCGACATTAAACAAGCATTGCGTGTCAGCGTACATATACCAAATACTGGTTTAACCCTTTAAGGCTTACAGCGCGGGGATAGACTTTAGTCTTCAGAATCTGACGTCTGTAGACGGCAAATTCTGACGACTAAACTCTATCCCCGCATTATAATAGTGAGAATATTTCTAATGTCCGTAGACCCATAGCATAGGTATTCAAATGAATCAGAAAGACCTAACTAGGACAATTATAATGATTTCAAATTGAAAATAACCCTTTGGCCTCAATGATTTTCATAAAAAATTCAGCGCTTTAAGGGTCAAGCCCCCTCCCACCACATAGTTCGTGTAAAATTCACTGGGAAAAAAACGTCATAATCTATCCCACTAACGACGGATGGAAGTTTTATTGGTGATACTATACTTAGGTATATATCTCATAAATTATTTCATAGAAACACATTTTTATTCAGATTGGGTGGGAATTACGTCAGAAATTCACAATAAACTGAATGAAAATGAGAGTGAATAGTTGTGTGTTAGGAGTTTTAACGTTGGGCCACCGTCTGCCAGCATTAGCCCACGTGTCTGCTTGGATCCCTGTACGAACGGGCAGGTGTGGCTTCCACTCCTGAATAAACCATCCACACATCCTACCACGTCACGCCTCTTATCCCGGCATCTCTGCCCTGATCGGACTCCACGCTGTCACACCACCGTCCAGGTACTGTCTCAAAAAAAAAACTCTCTTGAAGCTTTAACCGCCAAGTTATTCAATTTGAATTTTCACCCACTTGAAGTTGTGTCTCGCTGACGCGATCCACAAATTCAAGTGAGTGAAAATTATTCAGATTTGACTCTTTTCAAATCTTGCTGGTTGATGTCACATTTGTTCTTTAACATAATTAAAATGTGGTAGGGGCCTACTTAATGTGCTAATAAAAAAGGAAAACCCGAAAAAATGCGGCACTGGCGGTTAAAGGGTTAAAGCGCTAGGTTATAAAATTTAATTTTTCACCCATTTTAAGTGTTTGTTCGCGGTACTTTGTTGAACTGTTGAAAACAAACACCTATTTGCAAATACTGATGATTTAAACAATCATTTCATTCCCTCTAACAGCTAGTGATTTGGTCGGCTAATACGACGAATTGTAAACGATTATGCTCGTGTTCAGGGCTTAAAGGGTCAGGGGCTGATGTAGGTTTCAAAGAAACAAGATGTTTCTTCTCCACTCACTCGTAAACATTTTGTTATTTGGGGAGCCTCTGTGACCGAGAGGTAGCATGCTGCAGACCGCCAGGGCTCGAAAGCTGTCTGGTTGGTGGGGAGTAGTGTCATCTCTACAGATAGTTTTCCTAGCTTAGTTTTGAGGTAATCAGTGTATGTCCTGCAAACACGAAACGTCTGGCCAATTATTCTGGTTAGATGGTCAATGTCTCGTGTTCATATGTCCCGCAGTTGCCAATATAATCAAGTTGCATTGGCACCACAGATTACCACTACAAAGCATTATAAACTTATAAAAATAAAATATTGAGGTCGAAAAAACACATGCATCTCTTGTACTTGTTTTTTTTGGGGAGGACATGTTTTTGAAGGGGCAATCTCTCAATTATAGAGTATAATTTAAATCTACATTATTCTGTGGTGTTACTACATATTCGTATCACTTTTTTTTTACTAGAACAAACTTTAAATGTACGTAGGTCCCAATTTTTCTACAATCGGTGTTTTTTACAATAAGGTCTGATTATCTACTTTTAAAAACTATAATTTTGCAGTTTATTTTTTAAACTTCGGGTTGTTAGAAAAGCATACTATGTTTACAAGCTGTCACTCATCATGTTGGGATTAATAATATGCCATTATAAGACACTGAAAAAGCATGGCATATGTAGCAAAACAAAGTCATTAATCTTAGTCTTGCTGAATTGTTTGTTTCTTTGTTCTCATCTGTTTTTAGCTGACATTGCTAACAAAATATCCAGCTTCAAATGGCAAAAAATATTTATACTTATGAAGAATAGTCATCGAGTAAATTGATATTTCCCCATTAAAATTGATCCTAGCTCAATCAACAAAAATATTGAATGACTGTGACTGTAGCAGTAGCAGTGGTGTGAGAGAGGGGATCGAGGAGGGGGCAGTAGGACCTCAGGCAGATTACAGCCTTTTCACACATCACTGACCGGAGTCAAACAACCAAAGAAGGCAAGCGCAGTCAGAATGCCAATGCCGACTAAAGTCCATCAACAACGTCTGTCTCACCGCTTCTTTCCTTCCGCGATCTGACCTCCGCCCGACGGCCAGTTTCCTCACGACAAAGGTAAATTAAGTCAATCTAGTTCGAAACGTTGCACTAATTGTTGAGTTTCTGAACCACAACTGAACTACTAATTCTAGAAGAGTCACACACAAAAATGTACCGTAATGTTCAATTGTTTTTACCATTTTTTTTACCAATAACGTATTTTTTCAATTGTTTGTTAAATATATATATATATATATTTATTCCTATTGATTTTCCCGTCCAGATAATTATCAGGTATACAAATTGAATTACGGTATACTAATATTCAAAACGAAGTATAAGTGTTTTGCAGTCCAAAGGGCGCGCATATAGTTCAAAGCAAGTAGTTCAGATATTACTTGTTACGTAGTCTAATATAATAAAAATAATAGATCGGTTATATTGGCGAAGTCTGATAACGCAGATTAAATTGGTATTGGGAATATGCTAAAATATTCCACATATGCTGCGTAATAACTTGTACAATTGATAACTAAATAGTCAATCAGTCAGAGACTGCAAACCTCCGCCGAAATTAATGATCGTAAAACGGATCCGGCATCCGGATCGTAATCCGGATCATCCTCGAAATTTAATGGATAGTCAGGTCATTGGCCTGATATATAATATGATATAGGTACTGCCTAGGGAAGGCTCGTTCCCGTAGTATTGCATTAAAGTGGTAGTAAAAATTCATTACATATGATTAATTATGACGTCAGAGATTCAACCTAATTCATTCACTCATAAAGGTGGGTAGATTTAGTAACAAAAGTAGTAACAAAAAGTAGTCATCTATACAGGTAGGTCATATGTACTACCAATCCATGTGATCCGGATCGTAATCCAGATCGTATTCTAGATCAGCCCCAAAATTTAATAGATTGTTCCTTGTAGTACATTCTGCTATGTCATATTTTTTGGCTCGTGAAAATTTTATATAGATTTTTGCCAATGTACTTTTTTAGCAAAAATGATGTGTTGTGAATACAAAAATCGATGTTGGCATTTTTTTTCGTGCCATTTAGTATGTTTTTACGCCATTTTCCGCCATCGAACAAAATGAAATGTCATCTTTTTTACTGTTTGTCAGAAAAACATGTGTGATACCACTTTTCAAAGTGTAATTAGCGCAAAAAACTCATTTCTGACATTTTCTTGTATTTTTAGGTCTCGTTGACGCAAAAATCCAAGATGGCTGCCACCGACATTTTAAAAAAATATCATTTTTTTTAATTTTAGGCGGGAATATATGTGTAATACCACTTTTTCAAGTGTAATTAGCATGGGAAACTCATTTTCGACGCTATTTTCTTATTTTGAGGTCTTTTTGAAAATATAGCCTTTTTTATTGAAATTTCAATTTTTTTACTATTTGTCCGAAACAGATGTGTAATACCGCTTCTCAAAGTGTAATTAATACGATAAACTCATTTCTGACATATTAAATTTATTTTTAGATCTCGTTGATGCATAAATCCAAAATGGCCGCCATCGCCATTTTGAAAAATATCATTTCTTCACTTTTTGCGGAAAAGATATGTAATACCACTTTTCAAAGTGTAATTTTGAGGTCTCGTTGATGCATAAATCCAAGATGGACAACACCGTCATTTTGAAAAATATCAGTTTTTACTTTTTGGCAGAAAAATATGTGCAATACCACTTTTTGAAGTGTAATTTCCATGGTCTCGTTTATGCATAATCCAAATGGTCGCCATCACCATTTTTTTTTAATATCGCATTTTTTATCAACACATAAATCATGTAAAATAGATTTTTTTTAATATGTTATAATTAACAAGTTCGTTGGGCGGCCTAACGATTGGCTGAAAGAGTAATGCCTGCACCCAGATGGAACATTGGTATTGTGCCCGCTGTATGTGTTCACGAAGAGCACCTTGTGTTGGGGGAAGCTTGTCAAGACCTTGGTCTTTACCAAGGCCACAGAAATGAAACCATCTGAGATGTGAAGCTTTCGTGATATCAGTATTTTTCAGTCTGAGAACTTGATACAGGTCTAGAACCTCAACAGAAGTCACCATCATATCTTGTTCTTAACTCAATATATCAACTACTTAACTCAATATATCGAGTTGTGAGCTCAATATATCGAGTAATTAACTCAATATATTTAGTTATTAACTCAATATATCAATTTTGTAACTTAATATATCGAGTTGTGAACTCAATATATCGGGTAGTAGTAGTAAATCATTGCTTTACGTCACTTTTCGGCACAAATAGTCTTTTAAGTGACATGGTAATACGATAAAAACGTTGTAGTCAATTGATGAGATGAATGATGTATAGATGGTGATGGGTGGGGGTGATAGGGCATATTGGGTTATTAAGAGCGTTATCCCTCGCTCGCCTGATAAGGGGTTCTGGGCATGTCCAGGGGATCTACCCCCAGACATGACCAGACGGCCGGAGACTTGAGTTTCGCTGTGCAATTTAATGCTGAAACTCCGTGGCATTTCGCACAGCTCCGCTATCCTGGGTAACTCTGGGTAACTCCATTCATCCCACGTGAAGACCTAATGTCAAACACGCTATTGCCGGTTATTCAAGGCTACCATGGCCTACACCAGCGCCAGCACTGATGCGGGTGCTGCATTGACTCCGCTGCTGAGCGGAGGAGCCAGGGTACGCCTCTGGCAATCCACCAGAAGATTATGGCCAGATACGAGGAGGCTGTAGCTGCCCTTGGATGATTGCTGTAGACTAGTGCTTCCGTACAATGCCATACAGAGCATTCAACAGACGGAACAGATCCCTAATGACCATCCCCGGATGGGGGCGAAAAGTACTACTACTAGCAATCATCACAGTACCCCTCAATATATCGAGTTGATAACTCAATATAACGAGTTTTTAACTCAATATATCGAATTTTTAACTCAATTATATCGACTTCCTCACTCAATATATCGACTTCCTAACTCAATATATGGAGTTGTCAACTCAATTATCGATTTCTAAACTCAATATATCGAGTTGTGTCTTCACTATGTCGAGTTGATAAATCAATATATCGAATTCCAATATATCGAGTTTTCAACTCAATATATTCAGTTATCAACTCGATTTCCTAACTTAATATATCGAGTTGTGAGCTCAATAGATCGAGTTGATAACTCAATATATTAACTTCTTCACTCAATATATTGATTTCTTAACTCAATATATCAACTTCTTAGCTCAATATATCGAGCTGTGAACTCAAATATATTGAGTTGGCAAGTCAATATATCGAGTTGTATACTCAATATATCAAGTTTTCAACTCAACATATCGAGTTGTAAACTAGATATTCAGTTTTCAACTGAATATATCGAGCTCTGAACTCAATATATCGACCTCTCAACTCAATATATCGAGATGTGAACTAAACATATCGCGTTCTGAACTCAATATATCAACTTCTTAACTCAATATATCGAGTTGTGAACTCAATATATCGAGTTGTGAACTCATTATATCGAGTTGATGACTCAAAATATCGGCTCCTTAGCTCAATATATCGATTTTTTAGCTCAATATATCGAGTTCATAACTCAATATGTCGAATTCTATTGACTTCCTAACTCAATATATCGACTTCTTAACTCAATATATGGAGTTGTTAACTCAATTATTGACTTCTAAATTCAATATATCGACTTCTAAACTCAATATATCGATTTTTCAACTCAATATATCGAGTTCTTAACTCAATATATCTACTTATTAACGCAATAAATCGACTTCTAAACTCAATATATCGAGTTGGGAGCTCAATATATCGAGTTGATAACTCAACATATCGACTTATCTAAATATATTGTCTTCTTAGCTCAATATATTGTCTTCTTAGCTCAATATATCGACTTCTTAGCTCAATATAGCGAGCTGTGAGCTCAATATATCTAGTTGTAAACTCAAAATATCCAGTTGTAAACTCAAAATATCCAGTTTTCAACTCAACATATCGAGTTCTGAACTCAATATAATGACTTCTTAGCTCAATATATCGAGTTGTGAACCTAATATATCGAGTTGATAACTCAATAGATCGAGTTTTAACTCAATATATCGGCTCCTCAGCTCAATATATCGAGTTGTGAGCTTAATATATCGAGTTGATAACTCAATATATCGAGTTCTTAACTCAATATATCGGCTCCTTAGCTCAATATATCGAGTTCATAACTCAATATATCGAATTCCTAACTGAATTATATTGACTTCCTAACTAAATATATCGACTTCTTAACTCAATATATGGAGTTTTTAATTTTAATTATCGACTTCGAAACTCAATATATCGATTTCTAAACTCAATATATTGAGTTTTCAACTCAATATATCGAGTTAATAACTCAATATATCGAGTTCTTATCTCAATATATCTACTTCTTAACGCAATAAATTGACTTCTTAACTCAATATATCGAGCTGTAAAATCAATATATCGAGTTTTCAACTCAACATATCGAGTTCTGAACTCAATATAATGACTTCTTAACTCAATATATCGAGTTGGGAACTCAATATATCGACTTCTTATCTCAATATATTGAGTTGACAACTCAATAGATCGAGTTGTGAACTCGATGTATCAAGTTTTTATATCGATATATCAAGTTATTAGCTCAATACATAGACTTCTTAACTCAATATATTGAGTTATGAACTAAATATATCGACTTATTAACTCAATATATCGAGTTCTGAACTCAATATATCGAGTTGAAAATAGGATATCGTCCGCTTTAGATGGTTTCAATTCTGAGGGGACGATATATTGAATTGTCAACTCAATATATTGAAATGTCACAACTCTATATTGAGTTTATTTTCTCGATATATTGAGTTGACAACTGAACTTAATATATCTGTCATCAAGTTAGCCAGAAATGACATATCACGTAGCTATTATGCCATTAGTAAAACACTGGTTTTCCACTCTGACCATAAATGAGTTCTACACCACAAATTTAGTCAAAAATGACATATTACACCTGATTATCGGATTATTAGTTAAAAATCTATTTTTCTCAAAATGGCCGCTGGCGGCCATCTTGGATTTGTGCTATTTTCGACCTCTCGACCTCAAAAATACCTCAAAATTACATAGGAAGCATTAAAATGACACCGGGAACAGATTTTCCATGAAAAATTTACCATGTAAAACATAGAAAAGATCGTATTACATAATGATATGCTTCAAACAAGAGCTAATATATTACATTTATTAATTTTGACGGCCGTTTTGGCGGCCATTTTGAATTTAACTAAGAGGTCAACAGATGTCATCCCCTTTTTTGCGATGAATTTTGTAAACACATTTCCCATACCTAACACCATAGCAAATTTGAAAAAACTGGAGATTTGTTTCCAGACAGTTTTACTATTAGAGTATATAGTAGTTAATTGAACTCATAATTGACCTTGAACATGACCTTTGACCTCAAATAACGCCCATATCATTGAAATGACCCAAAAGCTACTTTATCGTGTCGCAAAACATACAGAAAGTGGTATTACCTAATATTCTACTTAAAAGACGAGCTGAGATATTACATTTATTCGTTTTCATGGTCGTTTTGGCGGCCATTTTCAATTTGACCTCTAGAGGTCACCAGAGGTCAAGTTCATTTCGTTTGCTATGGATTTCGAGCATACGCTGCCCATAACCAACACCATGCCAAATTTAAAAAAATTGTCACCAAGTGCATGATTGAGATGAATTCCCTCTCCACTATAATCAATATTTTCACAGCTATTCAAATAATACTGCTCAGTTACATAATTGTACCACAAACTTTCTATCTGTCACCATGGTAACTGATGTGCGGGGTGAATGATTTTGTTAATATCTTATATTAAATTACACATAAGTGTGGAAATGATAATGAATAAAGTGATCGTTGTTGTGAAAATCCTTACCTTTTTAATTTAAAAACTGCGTCTATGGTTTTCACATTATTTTACTTTCATGACCCGTTGCCATGGCAACACCTACATTCAGCTATATTATGATTAAGTAGCGATATCTAAGACACATTTTTCCATCACTGCGGTTTGTAAGGTATTGATAACACAACATTATGAAATTTTGTTGGTTTTGGTGTCCATTCATCATAAAGTGCTGGTTGTCCAGGTGTAATATTGTTGAAATTGTGGTTTTTATGAAGTAATTAGGTCAAAAATTTGAAATGACGGCCACAAATGTAAAAAAATGCAAAAAAAATTCCAACAACGATTTTCGCTTTCAGTGACCTCCAAAGATCAAAATAAAATCAAAAATTAAAAATCTTTATGAATTTTTCACGAAATGACATAACAGAGTGCACTATTGGCCCGAAACACAAGTCCGGTGGACTTTCGTGCACATCCGCTCACTACTTTTTAAATTATCCGACGGACAGACAGAGTGACAGAGTGACGGACAGACTAACCAACAATACTAAAAACATAGCCTTCCTGGTGGAGGTGAGAACAACTACACATTACACCGCTAAGGTGACTATAATCGCTCTTGGTCTGTTTCATTAGCAGGTTTAGAAGCAATAATTGCCAATGTAATGAGTGGTTAAACCTCACGACTTGAAAATGTTTAGTCAAATTAAACGAATATAAGCAATTTTCACCCACTTGAAGTTATGAGTCTCGGTAGCAGTGAGTAAAAAATTAAATTATTTAATTTAGCACTATAAGTGTTAATGATTACACACCTGAAGTTGTGTCTGTAGCTGATGCGGCACACAGCTTTAACCCTTTAAGCCCTCACGATGCATTTAAGCATCATTTTAAATCCCTGAAAACAGACTTAATTTTCCTACTACAACTAGGGGTTTTAGAACGAAGATTTCCACGAAACTGCTTTACCAATACATGGTAATTTTCTTTAATTTTTAAACACCATCACAGCATTTTCATCCACTGCAAGTAGTGGATAAAGATGACAATGGTAAACCCAGGCTTCAAAAGGTTAACTTGCAAATAATTACTTTAACTTTTTACCTAAATAATTACATTAACTAAATATGAGAATAGGCTTTGCTTTGTTCTTGCTAATTATATTTGGGCTATGCCCAAATATATTGATTTTACAACGAAATTTTAAACTTATTATTCTTTGCACGTTTTTGTAAGCCGCTATTTCTCCCGGAGTTTTAATCTAATCGACTTGAAATTTTGACACAAAAATGAAATGAATCGGGCTTTAGGCCACCTTTGTGCACATATAGGCTAAACTGGGCCAGGAGAACCTCCTGAGGCTGAAATTTTGACACAACATTCCCAGAGTAGTCAGGAGGGGTACTGTGTCTTTTCCAAGACATCCATCGTGTTCTCCTGGATCAATCCAGTATTGTCTGGATCACTATACTCTTGAATGTCAAAAGGCAGTTTCTGCTTACTTGTAAAGTGAGCAGATACCGCACTATGCTGCTCTTCAAATGCAAAAGGCAGTATCTGCTTACTTGTAAAGTGAGCAGATACTGCCTTTTGGCTTGCATGGCTTGCACGGCAGAAGGCCTTTAATTTGGTCCAATGTTGGTTCAATAGAGGACATGTCGGGTGATTCTCCATTCATTGCCAGGGGGTGATCTCCAAACCTACTCAACCCTTTAGTCTCTAGATTTGATAATAAATATACATTTATCCAATGTTTCAATTCCGCAGACGGTAGTCCAGTATTGAACCGAAATTGTGTATTTGGTATGGACAGTTGAAACCTTTCAAATGCTACATTTAAAATAACAGTTGCAATTATTTTCAAACACAAAACGTTGAATCAATTTTATTTTAATGTTGGGCTAGCGTCGCGGATAATGATACAACATTAAATCAACAGAGAGACAAGGCAATGTGTGTACTGTGCACCATGAATGCGATTCCACTTGACGAACAAATATATATCTATTTAAAACTGCAAAAGCTCAGTGGGGACTTCTTAAATTTGAAGCTTGAAGTCCGAAGTCTACAATTACAGTTCAGAAAGGCTGTCATAAAACTCATACGCGAAATTCCAATCAATCTGTCATAATAAAAATAACCCAACCAAATTCAAAATGGCCACCACAAAAACCTAGCCCAAATATTATTGGTACTTGAAAAGTCACAATTCATGTCTAGTTACCCAAATGTTTCACGTCCACATGTTTGACCTGCTCTGTCAACCAAAGCCAAAAAGGCAGAATTTGCTCACATTACAAGAACCAAATACTGCCTTTTGACTTTGCAGAGCAGTGCTAATAAATATTGTAGTGTGAGTGTCGTCTAAGGGATAAGATTGTAATACATTTGCGTGCTGTAAATGATAATCGGAATAATAAATATCAAAGCGAAATATATGTTCGATTTTAGTTGTATGTAATTATTTCCAATTTCTAAATATCTGAGAATATTTGATCACTGACAAGTAATCAATACGCACTTAAAGGAATTTATTTCCTGACATGATGAATCCTTGAAATGACCTAGAATGGACTCCATTATGTACAAATATATTTTTAAATCAATCAACAAACTGCGCATCATACAGATAAATGTTTTTCAATGATTTATAGTAGGCTCTGTAATGACTAACATGGAGCCCCTTGTTTCCACAAAGATATAAGACAAAAAGACAAAATCTGACACAAATTTAAGACAAGAAATCACCAGCTGAAGTTTGGCCAGAACTAAACATAAACCACTGCTCTCACTATTTCAGATACAAAAATAACTTATGACAATAAATCCTGTATTCGTTATCTACCTATAGTATTGCAGTTTACGTATTAGCTCCTTAGCTATTTTGATATCCTAATACAAATCAGATTTAAAAGTATCTTAATAAATTCTCAAGCTGAATTTTCGAAAATTATACTGAGAATGGCAAACAGTGCTATTGCCACACTAAAAACAAGTCATACAAATTATTAATAAACATGTACTTGCTATTGGATTTTAAAATAGAAACTGCAAAGTAGCGGGGTAAAGGAACCATCTAATCTTGAGTAGACAGACCCAGCTGAGATGTCTGATTTAGAGATGACAAGAATGCTGACGACGTTTCCACCATCGGGATGCAGAGTAACGACAAAGAACTTCCCAGATCCCATTGTCGAGCTTCCAGAGCAAAATACCTCACACAAGGACGCCAGATAAAATGTGGCTAAATATTGGCCCAGCGTCTGCGACGCTGGTCCAGCATTTAACCACATTTGAAGCAAAGTCTGATGGTTGAAAACCCTTTGCAAAACCAGAACGACTATTGACAGAATAGAATTATCACAATCCCCTTACACATTCTCGCCGGGCCTTCCTGTCAACCAGAACAACTCCTTTCACTGGGACAGCCAAATTAGAGGTGTCAGCAAAGAGGTGAAGCAAAAATCCCTGACGAAGCCGGGCCATGCCTGGAGAAAACAGACATCCGCTACCATGGCTAGAGGCATACGCGGCGCATCACAGGGCGGTGGCTCCACATCCGCTTGACCCACATCTTAGACATCTCATTGGTCCAGAATCTGCCCAATCGGATGTTGAAGATGTGGGCCAAACTCACAGGAAATATATACCGAGCTCCTTTGGTGATTCGACGCACACCTTAGTGTTGTCCGGGCGAAAAAACACATTCTGGATTGTTGCATTGAGTTTCTTATATTCTACCCTACAAGGCACTGATAACCTGTATGTTGCATGTGCATCCATTCATATTTAGGGTTGTTATGCTGAAGAAAAATATGTATTTGATAAATATAATTGCATGCAGTAATTGTTCATTTTCTTAAAAATTCGAAGCATCCCTCAACCTTCCAGACAATGTTTTTACATCTATCACTGCGATATATATTATGTATTTAACACAGTACTGTTTTGTATTAGCTTCTTAGCTACTTTGAAATCCTAATAAATATATGTATGGTGGAGTATTTTAATAAATTCGCACGCTGACTTTCCGGAAATATACCATGAATGGCAAAGAATGTTATTTTTACACTGAAAAAAAGTCATAGCAATTAAACATGACCTCTCAAATTGTATTTTCAAATAGAAACGTAGCGAGGTAAAGAAAACATCTAATCTTGAGTAGACATACCCTACTAAGATGTCTGATTTAAAGATGACAAGAATTAACGCTGACGACGTTTGCGCTATCGGGTTGCAGAGTAACGACAATAACGAGCTTCCTAGATCTCATTGTCGAGCTTCTAAAGCAAAATACCTCACACAAGGACGCCGGCTCAAATGGGGCCAAATGTTGGGAATGTGGTACCCGTAGAAAATGTCTGAATATTTAGAGATAACTTTTGAACGCCGTTTGACTACATTATTACCCCTCTTATTTGCGTATTTATCAGAAAACTTTTTGTAGTACCTGATCAAGTCTTCAGGCGTACATGGAAATTATCTAATGATTTTCGGACCGCATTCAAAAAATCAATATTTAAACCTCGGCAATTTACTGTTTTCACTGGCGTCGTTGAGACAAAAAACAGTAGTTGCGCACTTCAAATGTAAACAGATACAGCTGTTTGCTTTCACATCGCATCACACTACCATGTCCCCCAATGATATACGAACAATTTTACTGGCGAATCGCATGTCTCTCCAGCATACCCACTTTGCCGCGAAAATGTACCGCCGAATAAGCGCCTTATTTGGTTGTCGGGTATACTTACCGTCGCCTGCCATTTTCGGACATGAAATGAGGCTTTCACAACTTTTCATCTGTGATCCCGAGTTGGTGCGGTGCGGCGATGGCCTGTCCGAGGCCGGAACGTCACTTGAAATTCGGGCAGTTAAATTAAGACAAATGACCGACTTTATTGATCTCATTGAGGCTCTGAGATGAGGGTAGAGACGTGGACGGGAGTAGTTGAACACAGAGCTGGAAGGCCTGATTGGCGAGTGAGTTATTGTGGCAGGGCATTCCCCCGAGGTACCTGATTAATTGTCAATCTATACGACGTGCCCCTCTGATGTGTTATCAACCGTGCGTGCAGCCCTTTTCATCTTCGCACACGGACACCCCAACGTGGGGTCAATGCTGGCCAGCGTCTGCGACGCTCGGCCAGCATCGACCCCACATTGAGAAACAAACGTCAGATTTGAGGATTTACACACGAAAACTGGAGAGCGGACAAGTCAATGACTGGGCGAGATGCCCTGTCGGCATAACAAGTTCCCCAACTTTTCATGCTGGATTGCTAAGACCATTACACCTCCCTGCTAAGACACATATTATAAATCACACGGAACTTCAGTGGCCACTTCTGAGACGACGGAGTCAGGCGGAGAGCCAATCACAGACGAGAAGACAAACAAGCCACACTACTGGGGCAGCTGCAGGAATTTAGTTAGATCGATGGTTTTCAGGTACGCTAGCTAGCACAGTATTACGTCATATACTAGTGGGGAACGGTTACGTTACGTAACACCTCAACCAATATTGGCTTGAAAGGCGTGTGTGATACCAGTTATTATTACTGAATTTATTACGTTAGATGCATTATTACATAATTACATTGTTACCACATTGGGATGATCAAAGTATTGAATGTTACTGGTCGATATGTTGAGAAGTTCAAAAATAGCATTACAAACACTTGTTCTTTGCAATCCCTTTAATAACAAAAGCAAAATTACTAATTACTTCAAATGATCCAAAAGATACATTTTTACATGGGTTGTCTTCGCTCTTAACATTCTGGTAAATATGTTATGTAATGGAAATAATCAATTTACATAAACGTTTTTAAGTTATAGCTTATTTCAGGGAAGTATTTATTCTGGATACAGTAGAGTGTTGACTGTTTTGGAAGGGCGTTAGATAAGCACACACACATATATATAGGCGTTATATGTTTGATATCTTTAAAAAATCAAATTTACATACATTAATATAATTGCAAATATAAAAAAATGTAATTTATCATGTTTATGTATATATGCTACAATAAGTAAAATTATTTACTTAAATGTGCACAAACGCACAAACGTATTTGAATAAATTTGCCGTGATACACCTTGGGAAAAAACCGGGTCAGTGTATGTAAATATTCCTCGACGTCACTCTCACACCACAACAAATTCCAGCGCCCTCTGCGTAAAGCTCCTCATACATAGCCTACAGTTCATAATATTAACATTTCAATTGACATTTTATACAAACAAATTGACGTAGTAGAAAAAACATGTAAAAAAATTAGTGTCATCAAATATTTTCAACTGCACAGAAATTGTATTGTATTGTATTGTATTGTTCTCAATAACAATTAATATAATATGTGCATTGTTCTCAATAACTTTGTTGACATAATGTATCTCGGTTTGACTGGCTATAGCTGGCGATGAGATGTGGATGGGTTTACCTTCCAGCGGATCCCATGTACAATCCAGATCCAGATTGCTCTATGCCCACGGCCCCGCGGACCGGCGTTTGATTTTGTAGTGCCGGTCACGGAGCTGGACTTGTAATATCCCGGCGGCCAAGATGCGTTGGCTGAGCGCTGGAGAAGCGCAGCGCCAGAGTTGCGGGCGTCGGCCAGCGCTGCGCCAGCCTTTCCCCGCCCTTTCTGTGGACCTGACTGACCAGCGGGGCCTGTGGTCAGTCAACACGATCCCTCCGGATCTATTGATCCGCAGACTGATGCACTTGAAAAAGCCCGTGAATTGTTCTCCTGCCCGCCCAGCTGAGGCCTCTCGTGTGATGCCAATTAACGCCCTGCGCTCCATGGCAATGTGCACCAGACACCCCAGCAAACACAAAACATTTGTATAACATTTATACAATGTTGGACCGACGTCGTAGACGTTGGGCCGACATTGTATAAAGTTTATACAAATGTTTTGTGTTTGCTTGGACACACTCTCAGGCAGCGCCTCTTCAATAACTCCCACCCTGCAGAAAACTTGCAGACTGCCCTAATCCTTACACCGCTGTAATAATTAGAGACCATGGGGACCGAAGTTTTTTTTTTTAATTTGAAATCATCATGAATGTCTTAGCTAACTCTTTCCGCTTCATTTGAATACCTATGGTATAGTTCTACGACCATTATATATATTTTTTATTTCATTCAGTGCGGGGATCGATATACTGAAATCAGAATGTGACGTCTCTAGAGCAGCTGCTGCTATTTCAATTTGTACAATTCTGCAGAATGATCTCATATCATACTGATGAATTCCGTACAAAGGGAATTGGCAGTAATGGCTTACTTGAGAAGTAAGCAGTTGCTGCTCTTTGGCATATTGCAGTTTGTTAAAAGAGCGCGAAGCTCGTTGCCCTGCGCGAAATTAACGTCGATACCCCGATTTCAACCCTAATTCGACGAGGCCGCCATTAACGTGATCTCCTAGTCACATTGAGAATGGGAAACAAAGATATTTCTCTGCAAAACCCACGCAGGATGAGCGGGGCTCGAACCTGGGACGTATGTATGACTGGCGAGGCTGTCATGAGCTCTACCAAAGCGCCAAGTCCGTTTCTCTACATTGCAGTTTGTATGCTGATTACTACTACTACAGAAATGCATAGCACATTAAATCTCAGCCAGCATTGCTGCTGCCTTGCTGAGAATTTGCAGACCGTGCAGAAACGAGCAGCGGTAACTGTTCACTTGAAAAGTAACAAGTTACTGCTGTTTGTGTTTGCAAATTCTGCAGAAAACTTGCGGACTGCTGACTGTCGTGTAAAGACAAACAACAGTATCTCAAAGTTACCTGAAACGTAAGTCGTTACTGTTGTTTGTCTTTACAGTTGTCTAGTCCCATGCTGTGAACTTCTTGAATTGTTCCTGCCCCGCAGAAAGCGTTCAGACTGCCATGCCAGGCGAAGAAAAGATTACAGAAGATAAATAAAAGCAATCTGCAATGCAGGAACTGAGGGTTTTTTTCAAGTAAACCGTTACTGCTGTTTGCCCTTGCAGTTCGAATCGTGCTGTGAATTACCGTCGGTGGATCAGCAACGATTGCATGCAAAGCGTTAAATCCAGCCAGGCGTCCCTATCCCGGTCGGCAGAGTCCTATGCACGAGCCGGGATCAGGAGGTCCAGCCCGCCTCGCCAGCCTCACACCTGCCTAAATGTCGCCCATTCACAGCTCTTTGAATCTGCTGAAAAAAGCGGCGTCCCAGCTGCCCGATATTTTGTTTGCCACTTCCCACCCGCCCCATTTGTTAGCCCTTCCCAGAAGAGATCTTTGTGCATTTGGCTGCGCCTGTCACGCCAGCGATAATAACATTCTACGAGGCGGCTAAAACAGAGCGCCGCTACAACGCTGTGTCTACGTCTTCAGCGCTGATTTAACGTCCAGGCCGCGGCTCGTATCTTCATGTAAGATGAAAACCGGCGCCTTACAAAATACGAAACGGCCCAACGTGGGTTCAATGCAGAACGAACGCACAGCGCCCTGTGAACACGGGACGTTGACCCGGTGTTGGTTTGACGTTGGGGCAGCGTCCAACATCGGGTGAATGTCATGCGTTGCATGGGAGGCGTTGGCCCTGCTTTGAAATCCAGTCGGGCCAGTTCTGAATGATGGAATGCAAACTACCTCCGTTACGTCATGCATATTTGGCAGCGGTGGTGGACCACCGATGTACCATGGTGAACACATAGCTATCGCTGGGAACTGATTAATTTTTGCCAACACAATATGACCCAAGGGTGAGATGACGGTGATTGTTTCGAGGGATATTGTGGGGGAAAAAAAACAGGGTATAATTTGGACGGTATTAGTTATGGCCAAAACACAAACCTAATATCCCGAAAAACATGACGCGGTGAACATATAGTAGCATATTGTTTAGCCAGCGTCGCAGACCGTGGCCCAACATCGAACAGATATTGAGAAGGGTATTGCATTTGATGGGATGCTGCCCATTTTCATAATTGCTGGTAATGATGAAATAAATTATTCCTGGAACGTATATGGCTATAGGACTATACTAGGCCTATATATCATTAAAACACAGTAGGCCCTATTTAATTACAAATTGGTTTTACATCTCTAAGGTATGTTTTTGCAGACTAATACTTTCATAATTATTATTTTCTTGGATATTGTAAAAAGTCGTTACCCATTAATAGATAATTTCAGATCAGTGCGTTGAAAAATTTAGCCAGATGCTAGTCAGCCGAATGAAATGCGGCAGTGTTTTAGAAATGAGCTGTCAAACGCATTGACAGAGGGTGAGGGGGTAGGGGGATAGCGTTGACGTAAACACCGCACCATCCCTAATATCTCTGGTCGTCTCCCAGTCTCGAGTTAGACCAATTTGAAGACCCACATCGTGACCACCGCTGAAGCAATAACAGGCAATTGGAATTGCCTTTAGCTGCAATCTCATCAAGCGATTGTTCAGAAGAAGAGGTCAATTTGCAAAGTACTCTGCGCGCGAGGGACGCTGGCCCACCGACGGCGCGTGACCGGCCCACCGGCGGCCCACCGTCACAGACGCAGAACCAGCTGTGAATCGTTTCCCAGCGACAGTACACAGCTGGGCCAGCGTCGCAGACGGTGGCCCAGCTGTGCGTCGTCTCTGGACACCATCTCTGGATTGATGGGTGGGAACCTGCCCGGTGGTGGACACTCAGGATCAATAGTCAATTCACAGCAAACACCAAACTCTGCCAAAACGTTGCACCAACTCCTAATGATTAGATTAAATCCCTTCTGTGTATCGCTGAACTCTATTCTACATAATGCATGGTTAAACATGGTTGAAAATCCGAATAACCGGCGATAATATCCAGTGTTAAGTCGAACTGGCAGTTATTCCTATTTTCAATTATGCGTAACCATGCGTTTCTGGTTTTAGACATACCAGAGACCCGGATGACAGTCCAAGCAACATGGCGCCATTAACAGATCAGATTTTGACAAATGCCGTAGCACATTTACCTGCTACTTATTTCATTGTTTGTGTCTTGGATGTATTTTAAAACGGGTGACCGAGGTAGGGCTGGATGTAATGAGTTAAATGATTACTATTTGAATGCGGTCAGTGGGCGGCCAGTAATAATGCGTGTTTTCTAATGGGAGCGTTCATAGGCCTATGCCTCGTTTGTTGCGCAAACAACGAGGCATATTCAATAGGCTAGTAAAAGTATAATGTATAAAACGAATAATGGATAATTATGAATATAATATGATGTAACTGCTGTAAATTCTATCTTGTCCACCTGGCTCTTTTGTTTCTGCCTCAGACCATGAATAAACGTCATTGTCATTGTCATTGTCGTTGGTCTGTTTTGCGCTTCACGCGTCCAGACTTGACACAATGCTACCAGGTTGAAGTTCAACGACCGTCATTTGATAAATGTAGCGACCAAGGAAGGCGCGCGTGACCCTAGCCTGCACATGAGATTTGCCGTGCAACGCCAAACAACAGTTACTGCTTATTTGCAAAAGTAATCAGTTACTGCTGTTTGCCTTAACAATCATGTCATGTGGTCGAAGCTTGGATAAGATCCAGAAATACTGCAGCATGTCCGGTAAATCCAGAACCAATCCGCTCGGCCGACAACAAAAACTTGGCTTCACATCGGCCCAATGTCTCTATCGTTGGACCTGTATACTGCTCTGCAAAGCCAAAAAAGAGTTTCTGCTCACTGTAAACTGATAAAGTAAAGAGATACTGCCTTTTAGGCTTTGCACGGCAGCATAGATATGACGTTTCTGCGGGATATCTTGCAACCCCCCCCCCCCCCCCCCCCCCCACACACACACACACACACACACACACGGTTACGAAAAAACACGAGACGAGTGGAAGGAATCAAATCACTGCGTTACATAAAGCAATTTAAAACTCAGGTGTGTGGGGAATATCAGCCCAATACTGCTTATGTCAGATTGAGTAGATGAAGCCAGCAGATGCTTTCATTTTGGGTCAGCATCGTAGATGGAATGGTAGGGCAATGGTTCTGCTAGATAAAAATAAAAATATATAAAATTAAGATGAATTTGTTTGAATAATAAATCTAGCTACAATAACAAATTCCAGTTTTACGAAAAAACACTTTCCAGCTGACAGTGTGACTGGGTAAAAACTATCATTGAGAAGTATGGTGTGGCTGGATATGAACAGTCCTTGTGCAGGAGTATAGGGTGACTGGGTATGGACAGTCGATGAGGAGTATAAGATGGCTGGGTATGAACAGTCAATGAGGAGAATAGGGTGGCTGGGTATGAACAGTCAATGAGGAGTATAGGGTGGCTGGGTATGGACAGTCAATGAGGAGTATAGGGTGGCTGGGTATGGACAGTCAATGAGGAGTATAGGGTGGCTGGGTATGGCAGTCAATGAGGAGTATAGGGTGGCTGGGTATGGACAGTCAATGAGGAGTATAGGGTGGCTGGGTATGGACAGTCAATGAGGAGTATAGGGTGGCTGGGTATGGACAGTCAATGAGGAATATAGGGTGGCTGGGTATGGACAGTCAATGAGGAGTATAGGGTGTCTGGGTATAAACAGTCAATGAGGAGTATAGGGTGGCTGGGTATGGACAGTCAATGAGGAGTATAGGGTGGCTGGGTATGGACAGTCAATGAGGAGTATAAGATGGCTGGGTATGAACAGTCAATGAGGAGTATAGGGTGGCTGGGTATGGACAGTCATTGAGGAGTATAGGGTGGCTGGGTATGGAAAGTCAATGAGGAGTATAGGGTGGCTGGGTATGGACAGTCAATGAGGACTATAGGGTGACTGGGTATGAACAGTCAATGAGGAGTATGGGGTGGCTGGGTATGGACAGTCAATGAGGAGTATAGGGTGGCTGGGTATGGACAGTCAATGAGGAGTATAAGGTGTCTGGGTATGGACAGTCAATGAGGAGTATAGGGTGTCTGGGTATGGACAGTCAATGAGGAGTATAGGGTGGCTGGGTATGGACAGTCAATGAGGAGTATAGGGTGGCTGGGTATGGACAGTCAATGAGGAGTATAGGGTGTCTGGGTATGGATAGTCAATGAGGAGTATAGGGTGCTGGGTATGGACAGTCAATGAGGAGTATAGGGTGGCTGGGTATGGACAGTCAATGAGGAGTATAGGGTGGCTGGGTATGGACAGTCAATGAGGAGTATAAGATGGCTGGGTATGGACAGTCAATGAGGAGTATAGGGTGGCTGGGTATGGACGGTCAATGAGGAGTATAGGGTGGCTGGGTATGGACAGTCAATGAGGAGTATGGGGTGGCTGGGTATGGACAGTCAATGAGGAGTATAAGGTGGCTGGGTATGGACAGTCAATGAGGAGTATAAGGTGTCTGGATATGGACAGTCAATGAGGAGTATAGGGTGTCTGGGTATGGACAGTCAATGAGGAGTATAGGGTGGCTGGGTATGGACAGTCAATGAGGAGTATAAGATGGCTGGGTATGGACAGTCAATGAGGAGTATAGGGTGGCTGGGTATGGACAGTCAATGAGGAGTATAGGGTGTCTGGGTATGGACAGTCAATGAGGAGTATAGGGTGCTGGGTATGGACAGTCAATGAGGAGTATAGGGTGGCTGGGTATGGCAGTCAATGAGGAGTATAGGGTGGTGGGTATGGACAGTCAATGAGGAGTATAGGGTGGCTGGGTATGGACAGTCAATGAGGAGTATAGGGTGGCTGGGTATGGACAGTCAATGAGGAGTATAGGGTGGCTGGGTATGGACAGTCAATGAGGAGTATAGGGTGGCTGGGTATGGACAGTCAATGAGGAATATAGGGTGGCTGTGTATAGACAGTCAATGAGGAGTATAGGGTGTCTGGGTATAAACAGTCAATGAGGAGTATAGGGTGGCTGGGTATGGACAGTCAATGAGGAGTATGTGGTGGCTAGATATGGACAGTCAATGAGGGGTATGGTATGGCTGGGTATGAACAGTCTTTGATGAGTATGGTGTGGCTGAGTATGAACAGTCCCTGAGGAGTATGGGATGGCTGGGTATGAACAGTCGATGAGGAGTATGGGATGGCTGGGTATGAAGAGTCCTTGAGGAGTGTGGTGTGGCTGGGTATGAGCAGTCCTTGTGCAGGAGTATAGGGTGGCTGGGTATGGACAGTCAATGAGGAGTATGGTGTGTCTGAGTATGAACAGTCCTTGAAGAGTATGGTATGGCTGGGTATGAACAGTCTTTGAGGAGTATGGTGTGGCTGAGTATGAACAGTCCCTGAGGAGTATGGTGTGGCTGAGTATGAACAGTCCCTGAGGAGTATGGGATGGCTAGATATGAACAGTCCCTGCGGAGTATGGTGTGGCTGAGTATGAACAGTCCTTGAAGAGTATGGTATGGCTGGGTATGAACAGTTCTTGAGGAGTATGGTGTGGCTGAGTACGAACAGTCCCTGATGAGTATGGTATGGCTGGGTATGAACAGTCCCTGAGGAGTATGGTGTGGCTGAGTATGATCAGTCAATGAGGAGTATGGGATGGCTGAGTATGAACAGTCCTTGAGGAGTATGGTATGGCTGGGTATGAACAGTCCTTGAGGAGTATGGTGTGGCTGAGTATGAACAGTTCTTGAGGAGTATGGTATGGCTGGGTATGAACAGTCAATGAGTAGTATGGGATGGCTGGGTATGAGCAGTCAATGAGGAGTATGGGATGACTGGGTATGAACAGTCAATGAGGAGTATGGGATGACTGGGTATGAACAGTCAATGAGGAGTATGTATGGCTGGGTATGGACAATCAATGAGGGGTATGTCTGGCTGAGTATGAACAGTCCTTGAGGAGTATTGGATGGCTGGGTATGAACAGTCAATGAGGAGCATAGGGTGGCTGGGTATGAATAATCCTTGAGGACTATGGAGAGTCATTGATGAGTAAAGGGAGTATGGGTATGGATAATCCTACTAAAATGCTTTTCTTTCCAGCTCCCTTGCCCCCCTTCCTGCCAGACATCTGCAATGAGTATTATATACCAATGAAGAATTTAAAAGGCTAAAAGAAGCTTAAAACAATCAGCTTCGACGCCTTAATCACACTCCTAGCACCCTCGTGGTGCGAGGGTTCACTCAGCCTAGGTATGAACAGTCCATTAGAAATATGATATGGCTTATTATGCAAAGTCCTTGGGGAGGCACGATGTGGCTGGGTATCAACAGTTCTCCAGGATATGGATCGGCTGGGTATGAATAGTCAATGAGGAGTCTCAATCAATCAATAAAAACTATGAGATGGCTGGGTATGAACAGTCCTTGAGGAGTATGTATGACAGTTCATGGGGAGTATGGGATGGCTGGAATCGAAAGTTCATGAGAAGTATGAGAAGGCTGAGTATGAACAGTCCTCGAGGAGTATGGGGTGGCTGGGTATGAACAGACAATGAGGAGTATGTATGGCTGGGTATGAACAGTCAATGAGAAGTACGGTATGGCTGGGTATGAACAGTCCTTGGGGAGTATACTGTGGCTGGGTATGAACAGTTAATGAGGAGTATGGTGTGGCTGGGTATGAACAGTCCTTGGGAGTATGTTGTGGATGCGTATGAACAGTACCTGAGGAGTATCGTGTGGCTGGGTGTGAACAGTCCTTGGGGAGTATGTTGTGGCTGGGTATGAACAGTTCCTGAGTAGTATGGCGTGGTTGGGTATGAGCAGTCAATGAGGACTATGGTGTGGCTGGGGATGAACAGTCCCTGAGGAGTATGGTGAGGCTAGGTATGAAAATTGCATGACGAGTATGGGATGGCTGGGTATAAACAGTCAATGAGGAGTATGGTATGGCTCGGCATAACAGTCCCTGAGGATTATAGGGTGGCTGGGTATGAACAGTCCTTGAAGAGTATGGGATGGCTTGGTATGAACAGTCAATGAGGAGTCTGGGGTGGCTGTGTATGAACAGTCACTGAGGAGTATGGTATGACTGGGTATGAACAGTCCTTGGGGAGTCCGGTGTGGCTGGGTATGAACAGTCCTTGAAGAGTATGGGATGGCTTGGTATGAACAGTCAATGAGGAGTCTGGGGTGGCTGTGTACGAACAGTCACTGAGGAGTATGGTATGACTGGGTATGAACAGTCCTTGGGGAGTCCGGTGTGGCTGGGTATGAACAGTCCTTGAGAAGTATGCGGTAGCTGGGTATGAACAGTCAAAGAGGAGTATGGGATGGCCGGGTATGAACAGTCTCTGAGAAGTGTGGGGTAGCTGAGTATGAACAGTCCTTGATGAGTATGGGATGACTGGGTATGAACAGTCCCTGAGGAGTATCGTATGGATGAGTATGAACAGTCAATGAGGAGTATGGGGTGGCTGGGAATAAACAGTCACTCAGGAGTATGGTATGGCTGGGTATGAACAGTCGATGAGGAGTATGGGATGGCTGGGTATGAACAGTCCCTGAGGCAGGGTTGGGGTCGATTATAATCATAATCTTCGTTTACGATTTTTAATCGATTACATTGCAATCATAATCATAATCGTAATCATATTTTTTGAAACCGTGTAATCATGATTATAATCGTAATCGAGAAAAAAATATGACCTGTAATCGTAATCATAATCGTAATCGATATTTCTAAAAGCGCTGTAATCACGATTATATTAAATCGTAATCATGATTTTTTTTTAGTATATATCACAATAAATAATATATCACTTGAAGCGATTTTTAGAATTAGAAACAAAATTCAACTATTTAGAACATTTTTCTAAATTTCGCTTTGTACATACATATATAGTCATATATTGTGTGTGTTTCGCTCAGGCCCATGCGTGAATGCATATATTTTTTATAAATGTGAATTATCAGCAAGCGCAAGACATACAGCTTGTGTTGGTTTGATGTGGGTACAACGTCGTACACACTGGTCCGGCATTGGGCCAGATTTGGATCGATTCTCACGTTTGGTGCGTTTCCAGGGTTGCTAATGTAACTGTACATAAACACTAGACCTACATAACAACTTTTAACATATCTTTAGTGGGGGGTCGCCAAGCATGCTACACCCTCCCTCCTCCGCCTTCGCACCTATAGCTGACAATAGTAGACAATAATTGATGACTAATGGGACATGACTATAACCGCGTCTATAAACCTAGCACCCATTGCATCCCAGCATCCGGATGAAATGTAAAAAATGTTTTTTTCTCTGGTTATTAACTATGATTGACGGGAACAGGTCGAGACGACCTCTGCGAGTCCTGCCAACCATATTAGTGAATTAAAAATATATAATAAAATAATAAGTTGTAAAATTGCTGTAGACAGACATCTCCGAGTGTAAATGGTTAATTGCAATTAACATCATCGTGTGGTCACTTGGATTAACCCTTTACGAGAGACTTCAACAATGTTTTTATATTTAAGTGAATACTTTATTGTTTTGTCATTCTCAGCCAATTAAAACTGTCCGGAGCAATAATAGTCTAATATATATTTCTGTGTATTTTTGTTTTATTTTAAAGTAATGGCTACAGCTACGATTCGTTTTTAAATAGGCCTATATGTATATTTTGCGATGACCTTCACCTGATTCTTAGCAGTGAAATAACAATATAATATTATTATAACAATTCATATTGGAAGATTTATATCTAAGTGCTAACATAGGGGGGGGGGGGGTAATGGCATGTTTAAATCGCTTTCAAAATAGTACATACCCTATTGCATGTCCTAGGAAACAAGTGTGCCCAGCCAACACAGCTTGTTGATACAATATTGGCCTAATGTTGGGCCAGCGACGCAGATGGTGGCCCAATATAGAATCAACAATATTGGATCAGCATCTCGTGTTTTCAAGATGGTACTTAGCTAAATATTATATAATTGGAGGGACGACCAACGCGATGACTAACACTGTTTGCACAGCAAACAGGCGCGACTGCTAATTGCAGCAGCTGCCATTTGTCTAAGCTGCTATATGCCTAGGCCTAAGACAATGTGAATGTACAATGTGTAGGGCCTATATAATGTATATATGTATACAAACCTAATCTTGCTCAGATTTGATAAAGTTGAACTGACATTCTTGAACACAATATGAATAAATAATACTAAGTAAATTTCAATTGTAGTTGTTGTTATTTATAGTTTGTTATTATTATTAATAAGAATTCCTAAGATATTATTGTTATTATTATTATTATAATATAATAAGAATTTCTAAAATAATTTTAATCACCCTTAATCGTAACTGTAATCACAAAATATGATTAATGTAATCGTAATCCTAATCGTAATCGAAAAAATAAAGTGTGATCAAAATCGTAATCGATAATTTTTGAAGACATGTAATCATAATCATAATCGTAATCGATAATTATAATGACGAATAATCGTAATCATAATCGTAACCGATAAATAAAAATGACATGTAATCATAACCGTAATCGTAATCATCAATTGTAAGCGACCCCAACCCTTCCCTGAGGAGTATGGGGTGGCTGGGTATGAACAGTTGTTGAGGAGTATGGTGTGGCTGATATGAAGAGTCCTCGAGGAGTATGGTATGGCTGGGTATGAACAGTCCTTGAGGAGTATCGGGTGGCTGAGTATGAACAGTTGTTGAGGAGTATGGTGTGGCTGATATGAAGAGTCCTTGAGGAGTATGGTATGGCTGGGTATGAACAGTCCTTGAGGAGTATGGGGTGGCTGGGTATGAACAGTTGTTGAGGAGTATGGTGTGGCTGATATGAAGAGTCCTTGAGGAGTATGGTATGGCTGGGTATGAACAGTCCCTGAGGAGTATGGGGTGGCTTGATATGAGCAATCACTGAGGAGTATGGTATGGCTGGGTATGAGCAGTCCTTGAGGAGTATGGGATGGCTGGGTTTGAACAGTCCTTGGGGAGTCCGGTGTGGCTGGATATGAACAGTCCTTGAGGAGTATAGGATGGCTAGGTATGAACAGTCCATGAGGAGTATGGGATGGCAGAGTATGACAAGTGCCTGAGGAGTATAGTGTGGCTGATATGAACAGTCAATGAGGAGTATGGGATGGCTGAGTATGAACAGTCCTTGAACAGTATGGGGTGGCTGACATTCTTGAACACAATATGAATAAATAAAACTAAGTACATTTCAATTGTAGGTGTTGTTATTTATAGTTTGTTATTATTATTAATAAGAATTCCTAAGATATTATTGTTATTATTATTATTATATTAATAAGAATCTCTAAAATAATTTTAATCACCCTTAATCGTAACTGTAATCACAAAATATGATTAATGTAATCGTAATCATAATCGTAATCGAAAAAATAAAGTGTGATCAAAATCGTAATCGATAATTTTTGATGACATGTAATCATAATCATAATCGTAATCGATAATTATAATGACGAATAATCGTAATCATAATCGTAACCGATAAATAAAAATGACATGTAATCATAACCGTAATCGTAATCATCAATTGTAAGCGACCCCAACCCTTCCCTGAGGAGTATGGGGTGGCTGGGTATGAACAGTCCCTGAGGAGTATGGGATGGCTAGATATGAACAGTCCCTGCGGAGTATGGTGTGGCTGAGTATGAACAGTCCTTGAAGAGTATGGTATGGCTGGGTATGAAGAGTCCTCGATGAGTATGGTATGGCTGGTTATGAACAGTCCTTGAGGAGTATGGGGTGGCTGAGTATGAACAGTTGTTGAGGAGTATGGTGTGGCTGATATGAAGAGTCCTTGAGGAGTATGGTATGGCTGGGTATGAACAGTCCCTGAGGAGTATGGGGTGGCTTGATATGAGCAATCACTGAGGAGTATGGTATGGCTGGGTATGAGCAGTCCTTGGGGAGTATGGGATGGCTGGGTTTGAACAGTCCTTGGGGAGTCCGGTGTGGCTGGGTATGAACAGTCCTTGATGAGTATAGGATGGCTAGGTATGAACAGTCCATGAGGAGTATGGGATGGCAGAGTATGACAAGTGCCTGAGGAGTATAGTGTGGCTGATATGAACAGTCAATGAGGAGTATGGGATGGCTGAGTATGAACAGTCCTTGAACAGTATGGGGTGGCTGACATTCTTGAACACAATATGAATAAATACAACTAAGTAAATTTCAATTGTAGTTGTTGTTATTTATAGTTTGTTATTATTATTAATAAGAATTCCCAAGATATTATTGTTAATATTATTATTATATTAATAAGAATTTCTAAAATAATTTTAATCACCCTTAATCGTAACTGTAATCACAAAATATGATAAATGTAATCGTAATCATAATCGTAATCGAAAAAATAGGGTGTGATCAAAATCGTAATCGATAATTTTTGATGACATGTAATCATAATCATAATCGTAATCGATAATTATAATGATGAATAATCGTAATCATAATCGTAATCGATAAATAAAAATGACATGTAATCATAACCGTAATCGTAATCATCAATTGTAAGCGACCCCAACACTTCCCTGAGGAGTATGGGGTGGCTGGGTATGAACAGTCCTTGAGGAGTATGGGGTGGCTGAGTATGAACAGTCCTTGAGGAGTATGGGGTGGCTGAGTATGAACAGTCCTTGAGGAGTATGGGGTGGCTGGGTATGAACAGTCCTTGAGGAGTATGGGATGGCTGGGTATGAACAGTCCTTGAGGAGTATGGTATGGCTGGGTATGAACAGTCACTGAGGAGTATGGTATGACTGGGTATGAACAGTCGATGAGGAGTATGGGGTGGCTTGGTATGAACATTCCTTAGGGAGTCCGGTATGACTGGGTATGGACAGTCCTTGAAGAGTATAGGATGGTCGGGTATGAACAGTCCTTGAAGAGTATGGGGTGGCTGGGTATGAAAAGTCCTTGAGGAGTATGGTATGGCTGGGTATGAACAGTCCCTGAGGAGTATGGGGTGGCTTGATATGAGCAATCACTGAGGAGTATGGTATGGCTGGGTATGAGCAGTCCTTGAGGAGTATGGGATGGCTGGGTTTGAACAGTCCTTGGGGAGTCCGGTGTGGCTGGATATGAACAGTCCTTGAGGAGTATAGGATGGCTAGGTATGAACAGTCCATGAGGAGTATGGGATGGCAGAGTATGACAAGTGCCTGAGGAGTAGAGTGTGGCTGATATGAACAGTCAATGAGGAGTATGGGATGGCTGAGTATGAACAGTCCTTGAACAGTATGGGGTGGCTGACATTCTTGAACACAATATGAATAAATAAAACTAAGTACATTTCAATTGTAGGTGTTGTTATTTATAGTTTGTTATTATTATTAATAAGAATTCCTAAGATATTATTGTTATTATTATTATTATATTAATAAGAATCTCTAAAATAATTTTAATCACCCTTAATCGTAACTGTAATCACAAAATATGATTAATGTAATCGTAATCATAATCGTAATCGAAAAAATAAAGTGTGATCAAAATCGTAATCGATAATTTTTGATGACATGTAATCATAATCATAATCGTAATCGATAATTATAATGACGAATAATCGTAATCATAATCGTAACCGATAAATAAAAATGACATGTAATCATAACCGTAATCGTAATCATCAATTGTAAGCGACCCCAACCCTTCCCTGAGGAGTATGGGGTGGCTGGGTATGAACAGTCCCTGAGGAGTATGGGATGGCTAGATATGAACAGTTCCTGCGGAGTATGGTGTGGCTGAGTATGAACAGTCCTTGAAGAGTATGGTATGGCTGGGTATGAAGAGTCCTCGAGGAGTATGGTATGGCTGGGTATGAACAGTCCTTGAGGAGTATGGGGTGGCTGAGTATGAACAGTTGTTGAGGAGTATGGTGTGGCTGATATGAAGAGTCCTTGAGGAGTAAGGTATGGCTGGGTATGAACAGTCCCTGAGGAGTATGGGGTGGCTTGATATGAGCAATCACTGAGGAGTATGGTATGGCTGGGTATGAGCAGTCCTTGGGGAGTATGGGATGGCTGGGTTTGAACAGTCCTTGGGGAGTCCGGTGTGGCTGGGTATGAACAGTCCTTGAGGAGTATAGGATGGCTAGGTATGAACAGTCCATGAGGAGTATGGGATGGCAGAGTATGACAAGTGCCTGAGGAGTATAGTGTGGCTGATATGAACAGTCAATGAGGAGTATGGGATGGCTGAGTATGAACAGTCCTTGAACAGTATGGGGTGGCTGACATTCTTGAACACAATATGAATAAATACAACTAAGTAAATTTCAATTGTAGTTGTTGTTATTTATAGATTGTTATTATTATTAATAAGAATTCCCAAGATATTATTGTTAATATTATTATTATATTAATAAGAATTTCTAAAATAATTTTAATCACCCTTAATCGTAACTGTAATCACAAAATATGATAAATGTAATCGTAATCATAATCGTAATCGAAAAAATAGGGTGTGATCAAAATCGTAATCGATAATTTTTGATGACATGTAATCATAATCATAATCGTAATCGATAATTATAATGATGAATAATCGTAATCATAATCGTAATCGATAAATAAAAATGACATGTAATCATAACCGTAATCGTAATCATCAATTGTAAGCGACCCCAACACTTCCCTGAGGAGTATGGGGTGGCTGGGTATGAACAGTTGTTGAGGAGTATGGTGTGGCTGATATGAAGAGTCCTCGAGGAGTATGGGATGGCTGGGTATGAACAGTCCTTGAGGAGTATGGGGTGGCTGAGTATGAACAGTCCTTGAGGAGTATGGGGTGGCTGGGTATGAACAGTCCTTGAGGAGTATGGGATGGCTGGGTATGAACAGTCCTTGAGGAGTATGGTATGGCTGGGTATGAACAGTCACTGAGGAGTATGGTATGACTGGGTATGAACAGTCGATGAGGAGTATGGGGTGGCTTGGTATGAACATTCCTTAGGGAGTCCGGTATGACTGGGTATGGACAGTCCTTGAAGAGTATAGGATGGTCGGGTATGAACAGTCCTTGAAGAGTATGGGGTGGCTGGGTATGAAAAGTCCTTGAGGAGTATGGTATGGCTGGGTATGAACAGTCCCTGAGGAGTATGGGGTGGCTTGATATGAGCAATCACTGAGGAGTATGGTATGGCTGGGTATGAGCAGTCCTTGAGGAGTATGGGATGGCTGGGTTTGAACAGTCCTTGGGGAGTCCGGTGTGGCTGGATATGAACAGTCCTTGAGGAGTATAGGATGGCTAGGTATGAACAGTCCATGAGGAGTATGGGATGGCAGAGTATGACAAGTGCCTGAGGAGTAGAGTGTGGCTGATATGAACAGTCAATGAGGAGTATGGGATGGCTGAGTATGAACAGTCCTTGAACAGTATGGGGTGGCTGACATTCTTGAACACAATATGAATAAATAAAACTAAGTACATTTCAATTGTAGGTGTTGTTATTTATAGTTTGTTATTATTATTAATAAGAATTCCTAAGATATTATTGTTATTATTATTATTATATTAATAAGAATCTCTAAAATAATTTTAATCACCCTTAATCGTAACTGTAATCACAAAATATGATTAATGTAATCGTAATCATAATCGTAATCGAAAAAATAAAGTGTGATCAAAATCGTAATCGATAATTTTTGATGACATGTAATCATAATCATAATCGTAATCGATAATTATAATGACGAATAATCGTAATCATAATCGTAACCGATAAATAAAAATGACATGTAATCATAACCGTAATCGTAATCATCAATTGTAAGCGACCCCAACCCTTCCCTGAGGAGTATGGGGTGGCTGGGTATGAACAGTCCCTGAGGAGTATGGGATGGCTAGATATGAACAGTTCCTGCGGAGTATGGTGTGGCTGAGTATGAACAGTCCTTGAAGAGTATGGTATGGCTGGGTATGAAGAGTCCTCGAGGAGTATGGTATGGCTGGGTATGAACAGTCCTTGAGGAGTATGGGGTGGCTGAGTATGAACAGTTGTTGAGGAGTATGGTGTGGCTGATATGAAGAGTCCTTGAAGAGTAAGGTATGGCTGGGTATGAACAGTCCCTGAGGAGTATGGGGTGGCTTGATATGAGCAATCACTGAGGAGTATGGTATGGCTGGGTATGAGCAGTCCTTGGGGAGTATGGGATGGCTGGGTTTGAACAGTCCTTGGGGAGTCCGGTGTGGCTGGGTATGAACAGTCCTTGAGGAGTATAGGATGGCTAGGTATGAACAGTCCATGAGGAGTATGGGATGGCAGAGTATGACAAGTGCCTGAGGAGTATAGTGTGGCTGATATGAACAGTCAATGAGGAGTATGGGATGGCTGAGTATGAACAGTCCTTGAACAGTATGGGGTGGCTGACATTCTTGAACACAATATGAATAAATACAACTAAGTAAATTTCAATTGTAGTTGTTGTTATTTATAGATTGTTATTATTATTAATAAGAATTCCCAAGATATTATTGTTAATATTATTATTATATTAATAAGAATTTCTAAAATAATTTTAATCACCCTTAATCGTAACTGTAATCACAAAATATGATAAATGTAATCGTAATCATAATCGTAATCGAAAAAATAGGGTGTGATCAAAATCGTAATCGATAATTTTTGATGACATGTAATCATAATCATAATCGTAATCGATAATTATAATGATGAATAATCGTAATCATAATCGTAATCGATAAATAAAAATGACATGTAATCATAACCGTAATCGTAATCATCAATTGTAAGCGACCCCAACACTTCCCTGAGGAGTATGGGGTGGCTGGGTATGAACAGTTGTTGAGGAGTATGGTGTGGCTGATATGAAGAGTCCTCGAGGAGTATGGGATGGCTGGGTATGAACAGTCCTTGAGGAGTATGGGGTGGCTGAGTATGAACAGTCCTTGAGGAGTATGGGGTGGCTGGGTATGAACAGTCCTTGAGGAGTATGGGATGGCTGGGTATGAACAGTCCTTGAGGAGTATGGTATGGCTGGGTATGAACAGTCACTGAGAAGTATGGTATGACTGGGTATGAACAGTCAATGAGGAGTATGGGGTGGCTTGGTATGAACATTCCTTAGGGAGTCCGGTATGACTGGGTATGGACAGTCCTTGAAGAGTATAGGATGGTCGGGTATGAACAGTCCTTGAGGAGTATGGGGTGGCTGGGTATGAAAAGTCTTTGAGGAGTATGGGATGAATGGGTATGAACAGTCAATGAGGAGTATGGGATGGCTGGGTATGAACAGTCAATGAGGAGTATGGTATGGCTGGGTATGAACAGTCACTGAGGAGTATGGTATGGCTGAGTATGAACAGTCCCTGAGGAGTATGGGGTGGCTTAATATGAGCAATCACTGAGGAGTATGGTATGGCTGGGTATGAGCAGTCCTTGAGGAGTATGGGATGGCTGGGTTTGAACAGTCCTTGGGGAGTCCGGTGTGGCTGGGTATGAACAGTCCTTGAGGAGTATAGGATGGCTAGGTATGAACAGTCCATGAGGAGTATGGGATGGCATAGTATGCAAAGTGCCTGAGGAGTATAGTGTGGCTGATATGAACAGTCAATGAGCAGTATGGGATGGCTGAGTATGAACAGTCCTTGAACAGTATGGGGTGGCTGGGTATGAACAGTCTTTGAGGAGTATGGTGTGGCTGGGTATAAACAGTCAATGAGGAGTATGGGATGGCTGGGTATGAACAGTCCCTGAGAAGTATGGTGTGGCTGGGTATGAACAGTCCTTGGGGAGTGTGGTGTGGCTGGGTATGAACAGGCCCTGAGTAGTATGGGGTGGCTGAGTATGAACAGGCCCTGAGTAGTATGGGGTGGCTGGGTATGAACAGTCCCTGAGTAGTATGGGGTGGCTGGGTATGAACAGGCCCTGAGTAGTATGGGGTGGCTGGGTATGAACAGGCCCTGAGTAGTATGGGATGGCTGGGTATGAACAGGCCCTGAGAAGTATGGGATGGCTCGGTATAAACAGTCCCTGAGTAGTATGGGGTGGCTGGGTATGAACAGGCCCTGAGTAGTATGGGGTGGCTGGGCATGAACAGGCCCTGAGAAGTATGGGATGGCTGAGTATGAACAATCCTTGAGGAGTATGGGATGGCTGAGTATGAACAGTCCCTTAGGAGTATGGTGTGGCTGGGTATGAACAGTCAATGAGGAGTATGGGGTGGCTGAGTATGAACAGTCTTTGGGGAGTAAAGGGTGGCTGGGTATGAACAGTCAATGAGGAGTATGGGATGGCTGGGTATGAACAGTCCTTGGGGAGTGTGGGGTGGTTGGGTATGAACAGTCCTTGAGGAGTATGGGATGGCTGGGTATGAACAGTCCTTGAGCATTATGGGATGGCTGGGTATGAACAGTCCTTGGGGAGTGTGGGGTGGCTGGGTATGAACAGTCTTTGATGAGTATAGGGTGGCTGTGTATGAGCAGTCCCTGAGGAGTATGGGGGGGGGGGGGCTGGGTATGAACAGGCCCTGTGAAGTATGGGATGGCTGAGTATGAACAATCCTTGAGGAGTATAGGATGGCTGAGTATGAACAGCCCTGAGGAGTATGGGATGGCTGAGTATGAACAGTCCTTGAGGAGTATAGGATGGCTGAGTATGAACAGCCCTGAGGAGTATGGGATGGCTGAGTATGAACAGTCCCTGAGGAGTATGGGGTGGCTGAGTATGAACAATCCTTGAGGAGTATAGGATGGCTGAGTATGAACAGCCCTGAGGAGTATGGGATGGCTGAGTATGAACAGTCCCTGAGGAGTATGGGGTGGCTGGGTATGAACAATCCTTGAGGAGTATGGGATGGCTGGGTATGAACAATCTTTGAGGAGTATAGGGTGGCTGGCTATGAACAGTCCTTGAGGAGTATGGGGTGGCTGGGTATGAACAATCTTTGAGGAGTATAGGGTGGCTGGGTATGAACAGTCAATGTCCAGTTAGATGTTTCAGTCAGCTCAACCCTTTAATAGCTATTCATGACTATAATCGTTTTTCGCTCGTTTTATTAGCAGGTCAAGTCACGGTTTGAGAATTAAAGGTGTGTTTATACATCACCATTTCCAAATCTTACGTTTGAAATTACGCAGATATGAGCAATGTCTACCCACTTAAAGCTGTGGAGCGCGGTCTCGAAGAAACAAGTGGGCGAAAATTTAAATTGTGTAACTTTGCATTTTAAGGGCTAACAATTAAGGTGCTAATCACGTCTAGAGCCGTTTTATTTGTCCCTTAATCCTTAATGCGCTGAATTATTGAAGGCCAAAGGGTTTTATTCAATTCGAAATCATCATAACTGTCTTAGTCAGCTCTTTCTCATTTATTTGACTACCTATGTTATGGATCTACGGCCATTAGAAATATTTGTACTTTTACAGTTTGGAGATCGACTTTAGTCGTCAGATTCTGACGACTAAACTCGATCCCCGCGCTGTAAGGGTTACACAAGAAAAATTAACCCTTTAACCGCCGGTGTCTCATATATTCGCATTTTCATTTTTTATTAGTACATTAAATAACACCTTTTAAATATGGTAAAGATAAAATGTGACATCAATCAGTAATATTTGAAAACAGTTGACGTCTATTTTGTGAAATCTGAATAATTTTCACTCATTTAAAGTTGTGAATCGCGTCAGCGAGACACAACTTCAAGTTGGTGAAAATTCAGATTGAATAATTTGGCGGTTAGAGTAATGAGCACTAAATTAACTAGATTTGACTCAAACTGTACATTTTTATGTCCGTACTTTTCACCACTGTTGGTAGCAGTAACAAGTCACAACTTGAAGTAGGTAACAAAATACATTTTTAACTTGTATTGTAAGGTATTAATTATGCTTTACGAAAAGACAATTTTTTATTCAAAAGCTGTAAAATTTTATGATGGATATATTGTTTATCATATTCATCAATATTATCAACACCAAAAAAGTATTAAAATATATAGATGTATACTGCAATGTGGGGTACCGCTACAGGACACTGCTGATAAAATGATAAACTGGAAAAAAGTTTAACTTTTTAAAATCTTACATTTTTCTTAAATTTTACATTTTTCTATACATAGCAGTATTACTTTCAATCAATCTCTTTAAATAGGCTTCGGACATACGTAACCGTACTAGTAATTTGCGGTGACCACAGCTGCGTGATGCGGTGGGATGTTACGGCTACTGAGGCGGTGCGTTCCGCAAGCGGAAGCATGAGAGCGGAGAATATGTGGAGATACGGTTGACGAGTGAAGTGAATATTGGTGCTGTAAATATGGCACCGGTCACATAGCTCACACACACCTCGTATAAAGCGTCGGTATGACGACGGCCCGACGTCGATGACGTCGGGCCGTCGTCATACCGTCACTTTACCGAGCGTGAAGTAACCAGTACTTATGTTGTAGTGGAACTAAATCTAACTTTTTTTTCTTCAATCCAGATTTGGAAAGCAACATTTTGCAAGCGAGTATATCTAACGACCGTAGGATCTCCACAACATGGCTAGTGATTGAATAATTTGGCGGTTAAAGGGTTAAAGAGTAATGAGCACTAAATTAACTAGATTTGACTAAAATTGTACATTATTATGTACGTACTTTTCACCACAGTTGGTAGCAGTAACAAGTCACAACTTGAAGTAGGTAACAAAATACATTTATAACTCAGCGATTCAAGGGTTAACCCTTTGTATTGTAAGGTATTAATTATGCTTTACGAAAAGACAATTTTTGATTCAAAAGCTGTAACATTTTATGATAGATATATTGTTCATCATATTCATCAATATTATCAACACAAAAAAGTATTAAAATATATAGATGTATACTGCAATGTGGGGTACCGCTACAGGACACTGCTGATAAAATGATAAACTGGATAAACTTTTTAAAATCTTACATTTTTCTTAAATTTTACATTTTTCCATACATATCAGTATTACTTTCAATCAATCTCTTTAAATAGGCTTCGGACATACGTAACCGTACTAGTAATTTGCGGTGACCACAGCTGCGTGATGCGGTGGGATGTTACGGCTACTGAGGCGGTGCGTTCCGCAAGCGGAAGCATGAGAGCGGAGAATATGGGAGATACGGTTGACGAGTGAAGTGAATATTGGTGCTGTAAATATGGCACCGGTCACATAGATCACACACACCTCGACCGTGTATAAAGCGTCGGTATGACGACGGCCCGACGTCGATGACGTCGGGCCGTCGTCATACCGTCACTTTACCGTCACGAGCGAGAAGAGCTAAATCAAAGTTGTTTTTTTAATTATTGGAAAACCACATTTTTCGCAGGAGAGAAACTATACCTAGTACATAGGGGTGTCGCTGCATGCACTCCACCGGGTCTGGCCTAAAAGCAAAGTTTGTTTATCATGTTTACCTGAATCCAGATATGGAAAACAACACTTTTCACAGGTGAGAATTTTAAGATAGGTACCACAGTCTCCAGGGGGGGGGGGGGGTTAGCTCAAAAAGTTTATTTCTTCAATCCAACGACGCTGGCCCAACATTAACCCAACATTGGTTTAATGTATCGTGTTTCACGCTGCTCTATACCAGACAATCAACGGTCAGTGGTGCCTCAAATTGTATTTCTGTCATCTGCGGCCCATCGGGGTCGTAAACGGACGAGTAGTCGGCGCGTGGCCGGCCGGGGCTGGACGTGACCGCCACCCCGGGGAAATTATCATACTAAGGGGTCAGTCACCCCCGCGTATTAGGGCCCATTACAGCAAGTCGCGCCGTTTTGGCCGCACCGCTCGGCCGCACAGCAAACCATTTAGAAATAAACATTCTGAAAGACTCGCGGGCTATAACCCAATGCGTTATTTCTGGCCCAGCTTTAGAAAAAATGCACATTGCAGATGGCTGGTAGCTCAGTGTTGAAGCGTTCGCTTATAACGAGGATCTACATAAAGGAGTGATAATTTCAGTTCCGCCACGCAAAAGCAAACATTCGTTCCTGTCTCATGCTTTGCACAGCACTATTGTATTATTGCGCATGTTTGATATCAGTGTTCTAATCATTCTAATGAAAGCATGGATTTAAGGAAATGTATATATACCATTTTGCGCAAGCTGGGTCTGTCAGATGAAAGTGAGATGACGCTGGCACAGGATTTAGAATGAAATCATGGTGATCTGAGGCCGAGAATACTGCATCTCGGTCATGAAAACTACCCGACATATTGAATCGTTCTAAAAATCAAATAATAATTCCCATTGAACTTCAATACGGTTGATTTTCCGGTGAATTTTTTATTGAAGCATTAGGCCTGGACAATTTTCTAAAACCTCCAGATCTGCAGATGGGGCCAATATAATCCTGCACTAGCCCCACTCTAATCCATGGCCAATATCTTATCCCCCCGTCGGGAGATAACAAGCATAGGGGGGCGCTGGTTAGGTCAGGGTATGTCACGGGATCATCCCGGGAATGGGGGGATTCCCCGCGTGAGAGATGATCCCCAATGTAAGTGTTCAATCACCGCGAGTGGCTGGGTATCCGCGGCGTGACCTGGAGGTCATCATCATCGATCCCTCTGGTCAGCGAGGCCGTGCAAAGACAAACAGCAGTAACTGCTTACTTGAAAAGTAAGCAGTTACTGCTGTCTGTCGTTGCAGAGCAGAATACGGGTCAGCAAGACTGTCGTAGAAAAACAAGCAGCATTAACTTTCTACTTTTAAAAGTAAGCTTTTACTGTTGCATGCCATCGCTGTCCTACGAAAACAGTCAGCATCACCTTCTTACTTTTCAAGTAGCTAGTTATTTAATGTTTGTTTTTAGCAGAGATAATACAAGTCAGCAATAGACGAACTGGCGTATAAAGACAAACAGACTTATTCAGAAAATTGTATATATACATGTACTTACGTAGCATAAATCACAAACGACCTAATTGTGATTAATGTTCTTCATCCATATGAATTCGCATGCCTGAGGATTAGAACGCCATTACAGAAATGGCTGAATTTTCCCATATTTTATATTATTTATAGTTCGTTGATTTGAAATGATCAGAAATAGACATCTCGGAATTTTAAATATTAATTTTGAGGAGTTATGTTATGTTTACGAGCATCTACCGCAAGCCATTTTAGCAACTTCAGTTCCGTCCTATTTGACTTGAAACTAACTTCCAAACGTATACGGGCGTAACCGAACAAAAGGTAATGTGTCACTGATCAGATTGTGATCTACTGTCTCTGACGTATAATTGGTGTAGATTCCTCGGCAGGCTAGAAAATGTAGACAAACTGACTGTCGGACAGCCGGATTTTCTGGAATTTGTGATTGAATTTTCCACGTGAGAGGTTGAAGGTCACATCTTTTTACTGAACCCTCTGTGTCTTCAGGTGGGGAGTTTTTAGCAGCAGTAAACAACAGTTAATTGAAAAAGTAAGCAGTTACTGATTTTCGTTATTGCATCAGCTCGGGCTCAATAAGCATGCTAAAGTCTTAGATGCATACATTATGCAGTTATGAAACCAATTTGTTTTCAAGCTAGTTTGTTTGTTTCTGGTCTGCTTAAACAGTATCCTTGTCATGCGAACTATTTCCCGGGTAATACGAATGCCAAACGTTGAGGCAGACCTTAGAGCTCAGAATTCTGCCGAGATTTGGTGACAAACACCCTGTAATATTGGCTGATTTACTAGGCAAACGACGTGGGCGATGTCACTGGGAAGCAAGACCTGTGACCAAATATGATGCTGATATTGTCTGCAAGTCAACCGTGCTTTCTCTACACAGCATCCTGCAAACACACGACTTAACCTAATGTTGGTTCCATGTTGGATCAGCTTCCAACACGGAAAAAACATTGGATCGATGAATTGTACTTGCTGACACATGCATGCAGAACTTTATTTTTTTCAATCACCTATTTCAGTTGCGTCTATGTACTTAAATCACGCATTATAAAAACATATCCCATTTGAGTTAAATATAAAAGAGGTTAAAAAAGAAAAAAAAACGAATGGGGTTTTAGGCCAATTTTGAACACATATAGGCTAAACTGAGCCAGGAGAACCTCCGGAGGATGGTGAGATGAATGAGGTGCCACTGCCCTCCAGACACAGGATTCGATAATCGAGCCTTGGCGGTTGGAGACCGAGGACGCTACTTCTCGGTCATGGAGGCTCCTCACATTATTGAATATGAGAGAGGTAAACTATTCACTAAAATAGCTTCAGACATCAGTTTGTATTTTATATTTTATATTAATCCAAAATCGTAATAATTTAGGCGTATTAGATCTATGGTCATATGTTTTGTGTGTAATTTTTTGTGTAAATCAGGACCCTATTACAATAATAATTGGAATAAAATGCTAAACAAATGTTGAAATTACCTAAGGTTAGTTAGGTTTTTATACCAGTTTTTGTCTTATTGTGAATGACAAAGCCTTTTTATTTTTACATTTATTTTGTTTACTCCACATCACGACAGTAATAGTTGTAACTTTTTGGTATCAGAAAAAGTCATGACATTGTTTATATTAGTTTCATTCAAGGATGTTTCTGTATTGGTTAAATTTAATTAGAAAAATCATCCAAAATAAATATGCAGATAAAAAACTTTATCTACGTTTTTGTATCGACATTAGAGACAGTCGTGCTTTATATTACAATGACTCAACTGCATCCTCATTTTTTTCCGATCAGTTATTATACGAATCCAAATATATATCATGCAAAATTGATAAACATGAAAGTAGCAGTGGAGAATACGTATTCATGATTCCAAGATTCCTGTAGAAATGAAAATTCATGTATAAATGCAAATTATGTTTATATGTCATAATAATGTATTTATTTCTGTACAGTGAAATTAAATCGAGATGTTGTCATGGTTTCAAATGAGATTGCATGAATAGGAAGAATGGTGTAACACTTATTTGCATAATTATAACACTCTCATATGTGCTTATCTGCATTTTGGATATTTAATACCCTCTCTGCACTTAGAAATCTTAACGATATCTATATATAATGTAGTAAAATAAGGGCGTTACATAGAGACATACAAGCAGACAGACAGACAGACAGAGAGACAGACAGACAGACAGACAGACAAATAGTTTCTTTATGTCTCACCCCAGTTACAATAGTAGAATATATTTACAATAACATAAAGTTAAATTAAAAGTAACCAGGCCACCCTTCAGAAGTTATGAGAGACCAATGCTAAAACAAACGTGTAATGATAGACACACTTTCACAATCATACTTACTCACATAGGCCTGCATATACTTCTATACATACGAACATATACAGGATACATACTCATGTATGTATGTACACGTACGCACATACAACAATCAATTTGACTGCTGATCAGGGATTGTAGGTGTGGGTAGCAGCAAGCCTCGTCTGAAAATTGTGTTTAAAACATATTATCACTGATTATGTACACATTATGGCGACAAATACTTTTTACGTTGAATCCCTAGGTTTATTTAGGATAATGGAGTACAGATCAATCCATATACATGTATCACAATGTTAGGGAATGTTAAGAAAAACATGGGTTGTCCATAATTATATACTCATTTTAATTGTTGTACACCTATATTTCACGCCACATGTATAATAACTTAAATATACATGTCACCATTTATTATGGCGATCTTTCTAGCTTATCGATTGATTGATTGATTGATTGATTGTTTGATTGATTGATTGATTGATTGATTGATTGATTGATTGATTGATTGATTGATTGATTGATTGATTGATTGATTGATTGATTGATTGATTGATTGATTGATTGATTGATTGATTGATTGATTGATTGATTGATTGATTGATTGATTGATTGATTGATTGATTGATTGATTGATTGATTGATTGATTGATTGATTGATTGATTGATTGATTGATTGATTGATTGACGTTTTCATGTGGGATTTAAAGGGTTTTACCAGAACAGAATCATCTACCCTCGTGCATGAGGATGTTCAAAGATGTACTTAAGCTCGTATAGCACTCAAAACGTCATAGTATATGATGCTGTACTGAAGTATACGAATACCACGTATTTAAAGCTCTCTATGTAAACATAAATCAGTTAACTGGGCTCGCGGGACGAATGAATATTATTCACAAAACCAAATTATATATGTTATTATTCATGTTGCACCGAAAAAAGCTTCAGATACAGTAGGCCCTAATAAATCCAAAAAGACTACGTGAAAATTATACAGGATTGATTCCATTACATGGTTTTGAATGTAAAGTGACTGCACCCCATTATGATAAATATGGCACAAATTCTATTTCAGGTGAATCACCTCTCGGTTAGGATGTCTCGTCGGTTTTCGGCATGCCTGCAATTTATGGTATGACCTTCCTGTTGACCACAATATGTACAGATGTAATCTTCCTGTCTTGGTATGGGGAACATAATTCCATGGAACGCCCACCCGTGCCCACGACAGGATGAGGAATATATAAATCTAACTGATATAAGGCTGGATTATTTATGACTGGGTCCATATTAACCCTGAAGCCCTAATGTATAAAATTTATATTTTCACCCACGTGAAGTTGTGTCTCATAATTTCAAGTGGATGGAAATTATTCGCATATGCTTACTTTGAGGTCAAACACTTGCAAATATTGATGTTTGAACATTTATTTCCAATAACAGATATTTGGTTGGCCACTAAAACAAATTAAAAAACACTATAGTGGTGCTCAACACTACCCTACAAAATCAATCAGCGGTAACTGCTTAATTGAAAAGTATTCAGTTATGATGTGCTGTTTGTCTTTGTACGGCAGATCACTCGAGCATGATTAAGATCGCTCGTGGTTCGTCCGCACCTGATGCCACGCCGTGGATCTCTCGTGATTAGGCGTGACCCGACCTTTAATCCCGCGCGGTCCGTGCCTGTCACGCAGTGGCCACACGCTGTGACCCTGTCTGTTAGGCGGGTCGTACGTCCTCTCACTAATAAACCACGCGATTTACGAGCAATGATCCCCGCAATGAGGCCTTTTCTCCCAGCTTGATGTTGCATAATAGTGTGAGTTATTGCGGGCCGACTTGCACCGCTCCCCCTTACTGACACACGTGTTTGAAGCCAGAAGTTGGTAGCTGATGACTTCCCCAGTAGGCAGTTACAACCTTCAGATTTTGCGAGGCGAGAGCCGGCCGCGTCACTAATAAGCATTGTTAATTTCCATGCACAGTCTGGTTTACCGCCAGATAATCTAGATTAATTTAGGCCCAAGTACCCCTGTCTCAGTCTCCGCACACACCGGCTTGTGCGGCGGTAATTTCCCCGCGCGCAGCCTGAATAAGGAACAAGCAGGGCGTGCTTTGTCGCGCGGTAAAATCCGTCGCCGCCCCTGCCGTCCTGCGCGGTCTGACGCCTTCTGAATGCCGGGTTTTGTTTATTGCGACCCGCGTCGACGCCTGGCAAACCGATTTACAAATTTGGAAGTAAATCAGGATTTTCTCGGCAATCCCCTCTTCCTCCTCTTCGCCCCGCTGACAGTCATCTGTGTGTCTGTCATGTGTAAACTGGGCATTTCTTCTTGTTATCCCGAGACCAAACTGGATATCAACCTACTACATGTAGAGACGCTCACACGTCATCTGATTTATCAAGTCCCTCCAAATTGTAGCCCCGATCGGTTACACCGGCAGCACATAATTCACCCATCATTTTCACGGAAATATCAAGAAAAATAAAATGCGTTCGACAACACACGCCCCCATTCAAAGCGTAGCATTGCGGCCTTCGAAGGGAGCACCTCCTCACAAAGTCCAGCTGTTGGCGCCGCATGCCAATTCATGTCAGTGTCAAAACAGAGGAACACTCGTCCCACTCGTGTTTCACTGCTTTAACACAGACACGAATCAAACGCCTTACTAGTTTGCATTAAAACATAATAATATACACAAATTCATCAGGAACATCATTGGAATTATAATTTGATACATTACACTTGGGTGAAGTAATCTGGTAAATTGACATTGACTGAGAATCAAAATATGACAGCATTTCCATGTAGGCGGAACGCTTTATGTTAGTCACATATTGGGAAAACTACTATATTTCTGCTAGTAGCAGATTTTCAGCCCACGCTCGTGGGAGCAAAAACGAAAGAGCCATCCAGAGGCAATGTGGTAATTAGGACTTGCAGTCTGGTCGTTCATCACACAAAGCCTCTTACGATTTAATGCCACATACATTACAACACGTAACGCGAGGGACCCTATATTAATGTGTCATGTTTGGATCTTCGGGTTTATGAACAGCCGGTGTTTAAGTCATTACCAAACAGAAATAAATAAACACTGTGATGTTATGTTTTTAGTTGTTGGTGATGATAATGTTGTTAGAAAAGTAATCCGTTTTCATTGTTTGCTTTCAGATGTAATCATGCGTTTCACGTTGATAAGCTAATTACAACAATAGTTGTTTTTAATCCGTGTTATAATCCGATTATATCACTGTTATTGGGAATGAAATGTATGTTTACACGTCAATATTTGGTCCCAAATTAAACAAAATGAAGTTGTAGATCGCGGTAACGGGACACAACTTCAAGTCGGTAAAAATTGAAATTATTTAATTTAGCGGTTTAAGAGTTAATGTATGGGAGGTAGAAATACATTTACTTTATTATTTATTATATACATCTTTAACAAAACAGTAAAATGTTATTTTCAACGTCAGTTTATTTCTAGCCCTGTCGTTGAGGGATCTGTCTCACCGAAATAAAAGGTAAAACTCATAATTAGTCTTCACTGATTGTTTAAAACCTCCTGGTCTCAATCAATCAGTAAAAATTAGACAAAGCTAAGTTGTGTCTTAAATACTGGCGGGATGTTCAGATTTGGCCAATATCAAAGCATTTTGCCAAAAACAACTATAAAGAGTTATATCGATACATATGAAGCCGCCGATTGTCTGCTTAGTAAATTTGCTTCTTTAAGTAAATATATACTTCTTTAATTTTTATCACATTTTTTATTTCACACTATAAAAAGTCAAAAATAAATTTAAATGTTTTTACCGCTCATTTGCAGAGGCCTCCGTGACCGAGAGGGAGCTTGCTCGATCTCGTGCCGCCATGGGCACGAATTTTGTCATTTAATTCATCTCGCCATTTTAATTCATTTAATTCATCTCAATCATTTATCTATCCATTCCTTCATTTATTCTGTACTATAATTATATGGCCGATATATATTATTATGAAAAAAAAAAAAAATTCTATATAATCCTTTCACCGCTGAATTATAACGTCATAAAGTGCCTGAGCGCTGAATTAATTATTTTTTTAATTAAAAACAGTAATTACTGATGTTTTGGCGACATCCGCGGTGTGCCAGGTGATCCATCACCCCTTATATAGTACGAATAAATTTGTGACAAATAAATCAAAGTTGCCACAAGATGGGGCACAAGTGTTAGCTTATATGGGGTGATTGGCTATCATGTGACCCTCTCAGAGGGTCACATGATAGCCAATCACCCTCATATATGGGGTGGATGGGCTATCATGTGACCCTCTCAGAGGGTCACATGATAGCCAACCCCAACCCCCATATAAGGACATAATTATTCATACCATGCATATAAAGGGTGATAGATCACCTTTAAAAACTTCAACAGATCGTGACTCATCACGTATAGGCCTATATGAAACCATATTTTTGCTTAGCCTCAGGCCGCCAGGGCTCTTATTTCGAGTCCTGTGAGCGAAGGGCAGTGTCATCTGATTAATCTCATCATCCTCTGAAACCTTCTCGGCCCAATTTGGCATGTGTGGGCACACAAGTGGCGTAATTCTCCATACTTGTATTAGCGCAGAGTGGTCACCTCCATACATCTACATAGGCTACTGGCAAAATCAAATTCAGGGCATGGATCATCAGCACTGATAATTCTTATTGACGAAAAGCTAAATAACATCATCTTCCCCTGGGAAACGTGCACCGCACCGCACGACTGCGATGCGGTGCACGTTTGCCGATATAATTATGGGAAGATGAATGGCACAATATCTCCTTGTTTGCCTCACCGTTGGGCGAACGTCCGAAACGCCAACCCATAATTGAGCGAACCAACACAATCACAAATTAAATATATTATACTTATCTAAACCTACATGCTATGTAACTTTTTAATGGACATTTCCAGAAATAAATGTAACCAGGCCTATATATTTTATTTGATGCGCACAAAATCATTTGGTGTGAGGAGCGCCCAGCGCGGGGCCCTGCACAAAATCAAAGTCAATACACTGGTCTCAAATTTAATTCGACGAGGCCGCCATTAACGTGATCACCTAGTCACATTAAAGAAGGGAGAAAAAATGTTGTTTCTCTGAAAATCCAACACGGTAGCAGCGGGGTTCAAACCCGAAACGCATGCATGACTGGCAAGGCAGTCAGGCTCTATAGACATTGTACCACGTCCCCTTCTATATGATTACTATTTTCACCCACTTGAAGTTGAGGGTCGCGTAGGTGTGGGTCAAGTTTTTTTAATTTGAGATCAAACTTTTGCAAATTTTGATGTTTAAATAACCATTCCCATGCAATGACAATGATTTTTACTGCTAATAAACAGGTTTATAGTCTTTCTTTGCGCTTAAAGGGTTAATCGTAGTCTTTAACAATTGTTCCATAATTATGCTTTACAGTAGGCCTATATCATCCAGATAATATAGCTAACTAAAATAATAATATTTATTTTTAATGTCCATTGTACTCGCTAATTATTTTTTAAATTTTGACCGTTGCTTTCTATTTCAGAAACTATTCACCCGAAGTGTTGCGATTCTTCAGTGAAACGGGTATGTCCGTCTCAAGGCCAGGTGGGAGAAATAACGGGTTTCAGGGTGACACGGAAATTTTCCAGCCGCCGTGAAATGTCCAGAAAAAACTAATATAGCCGTCCATCACCTCATATCCGCGGTGGCGAACGGTCAGCGGATGACATATATGCAATGCGGTCGCCCCTTTGACAGATGTATATTTGGACTTTATTAGCTTTGCGGGCGAGAAGCCCGACTCAGAAGCAATATCGGTGATTTTGTATTCCCCAATAACGGACATCATTATCTTGTCAACGGGTATGAGAGAGGCTGGTGTGAAACTCGGAGCGCACCCGATAATCTAATTTGCTTGTTTTCCAGGGATCCAATTTGAAGAAAGGAGTGGAGTGGGTGTTGCGACCGGAATGAAATCATGGCTAATAAGAAAATAAATATGTTGATGTTATTGACTGTGTGAGCTAATCATTCACTGGATGCCACAGTCCAGCGGACAGGAGACCTTGAGCCGCAATGCTGGATCAGTGTTGGTCCAGCATCCCAGACGGTGGAACCACAATAAACAAAACTGTGTTTTCTGGGAATCCGAGCAAACAAAACTGTGTTTTCTGGGAATGTAGCACAGAGCTGCCCAGCAATGTAAAACAACAGTAACTGCTAACTTAAAAAGTAGGCAGTTACCATTATTTCCTTTTCACAGTGTGCCACTATACGATATGTTCCAATGACGGGTTGGTGTTGCGCCAGCGTCGCAGACAGCGGCCAAAAATTATGCCAGCATTGCATGGACGTTTCTGTGCTTACCTGGGTGATATGAGCGTTGTGCTAATGTAATTCATCGTAAATCATTTGTCTATGCATTTTTTAAAATAAACTTTGTAGAAGAAAAAAACGATAAATCACTCATGGAATAAATAGAAATAGGAGAATTGTTAATTAGTATTTACCTCGTAACGGTATAACGTCGACCGTGTTAACTTTGACTTTATCTGGTCATTCCTGTAGCATTGCGGTAGCTATTTTATTATTATAATAAAGGTACCTACATTGAAAAAATTATATTTTCTATTTGTGTTACTCTACATGTTAAAACAGTCTAAATTTGATTTTTTCAGTTTTAAACATGTTTAAATTTATTTTTTTATATGATATATCTCTATTTCTCGCTAAATAGGGGATAACAATTGTGTAAATAGGACGTTTCTGTGATGAACGTCACAGATTTCGTCACATTATATTTACACAAATGTTCATTTATCGTAACATTAAAAGTACCAGTTCGCATGTACACCCAATTTTCAATAATAGTTGGATATCCCGAAAATATTTGTCCCCACGATAAGCAGATAAAAACATTTCTCACATTGGCAGGTTGATTTTAGCTTCTTATATATCAGGGACAATATATAAATGATTATATTCTGCATATGTTAAAATAGGCATAGTTATATATTACAATTTTAACTATTTAGAATCTGGTGTGCTTAAAACGTCACTGTGATCAGGGCGCCAGCATGTGTGAACAATAACTACGCCGTATTCACCAAGCCGACAGACACTGGTAAATTGTATACTGTTGTCAACCCACTATATTAACTCCTGAGATTTACTGCGATTTTTATGAAAAGAAAACATTCGTAGTTTTAATTCACTTGACACTTCAAAACATTTCTCAACCTAAGCTAACTACTACTAGTATCAGGTACTTATATGTCTGTCATTCTGGTGATATTTTAGTGGCAGGATATTGTCAAAAGCTCAGGTAAGCCAAAAATATAGTATGATAAAATGCGTTCAAAACCACGGTATTTGCAGTAAACTAGAGCAGAGATGCAATGTTCAGGCGCACCAACAGGTCTGTCCACAGCTTTGATAATACATCGCATTGTTAAATAATGCCTTTCCATTTAGATCAATTAAGTCATTTCACTTATTATAAACACATGTAAAAGTTATATATATTGGAGCAGTATACGTTAATATTATTTATTTATATCAACTTAGCAAATTGATCATGCAGATCTGATTAGTATGGTGCATGATCATTCTATTGAATGTCAGGTTAAACGTAGGGGCTGGACATGTGAAGTTTTATGCTAATAGTTTGTTTACACCATATAGAAATAAAGTGCTCTGTGGCCTTTATTAAGCACCGAAATCACGTTTTAGGAGCTGCTAACTATTGGTAATGAGTGACACTTGTCTTCTAGCCTACATGTTAAAAATTGATGTTGGTGATGTGGGCACCTTTAAACATTCACCCCCTAGCACGACCACCGACTTCGAGTAGGTAAAATTACTCATACTTGACCACACGCATTTGCAAAGCTTGATGCTTAATTTAAACACACATTTCCTTCCCCATCAGAGTGCCTTGAGAGACTAATGAAACATACTTAAAACTATTATAGCTCAGTGTCTAAAGGGTTAAATAGAAATATAATTATGCATGGCATAATATAGAAATGTCTCGAGGTTTTACTACTATATAGTTATATTAATAGCCATAAAAGTATATAGTTTTTTTGTCTCTGGTTTTGATGCGGGAAAACATACATACATGTATCCTGTATAGTATTATTAACATGTATATTAACATGTATATTTTAACTATTAAAACTTGTACATATATTTAAACCATGTTGTATTTTATCATATTATGCACTGTATAATGTAATGTAATGTAATGTTCATTTTAATGACGTATAAGTCTACATACACTTTCGGTCTAATGAGTATATTAGAGAGAGATCATATCAGTCTGACATCTTTTATTTGAACAATAGGGCAGACCGGGGCTAGTTCGCACAGGGGTTAGCCAAAAGTGCCCATAATTCTGTCAGTAAATGTATTTTCGTTCTGTGCTGCCTTCTAGTGAAGGACTGTGTCAGTTCCGTTGACATGTTCGAAGGTTTTTTTCAAAACAAATTATGAAAAAGTAAAAACCCTATTTCATTTTGAGGGGTCAAAAGTGTGTTTTTGCTATCGCACAAAATGTTATTTTGCTCAATGTTTGCCATTGAACCTGACAGTTTCAACTCCTATAGTCGTAGTACCCTAACTTAAGTTAATAATCTTTTATACATGTTAGGTTTCCTTCTTAGTCCTTGGGCCAGGGGCCGAATTTTTACGATTTAGTACCAATTGGGGTGACTAAACTTTGTTGTGATTTTCAGTTAGAAACATATATGAGGGGTCTAAAAAAGTATGATGGCCCTTTCAGAACGGTAGCTTAAGGGCAGTATTATCAGTTTTAAAGAGAGGGGGGTCTCTGAACCAAAAAGTAAATATTAACTATATCTTTTCATCTATGTGTCCTACAAAAATCCATAATATATCGTTTCTGACATAATTTGGGTCAAGGAATCCGTTTTTGATGCTTTGGAAATGATCTAACCAATATTTTTCAGACAAATCCAAGATGGCCGCCAATTTTAAGCTGTATTTCTTCGCTCTATGATATAACGAGTTTATTTACGTCTATGATGTTCGATTTTTTTAAGCAAAAATTCTAGTTATGGGCAATTAATCTAGCATCAAATTAAACTATTTTTTTGTATATCTTGCAAATTTAAATAAATTCAATTCAGTTATCCAACAGACGTGTACTTTATAACACTTAAGGATGTGAGGACCGAAAACGTATCTCTATGAAATGTGTAACAATAAGGCATAAATGTCCAATGTTGGTCTATATTATCTATTCTTTTCTTGGTGGAATAAAATAATACATATCTAATTTTTCCACAAATTAAAAAGAAACACTAATTATAAATAAATTAATGATAACAGGGTTCATTACTTTAGATTCAGATTAGATACGTTGTAATCATGGTAATAGTGGTATGTCATAAATATGATTGGGCCAAAATTTAATACCTTCCGGGGTAACCAGAAAAAAACTAATCTAGATAGCTTCGTATGCCTTAGACATGAACAAAAATGTATGATGACCTTTTTCAGATCGGTAGCTTAACCCTTAAAGCGCTGAAATATTATTGAATAAGCCATGCAAACTAAAGTGATTTTTCAATGTGAAATCATCCTGAATGTCTTAGTTAGCTCTTTCCGACTCATTTGAATATACCTATGCTGTAGGTCTAGGGCCATTATAAAACAAAGTATTTCTTTCAGTGCGGGGACTGTTTCTATACGTCAGAATCTGTAGACGTCAGATTTTAACGTATAAAGACGATCCCCGTGCTGAAAGGGTTAAGAAAGTTATGAGATATTTTGTATTTCAGAGAAGAAATAACATACATATATATGTACATTCGAAATCTCAATATTTTTGCCGCGCGTTCAAAAAGTAACATCCAAATGTAACATCCAACGAAACTGTCACATATAAATGGCTTTAGCTCTACTAGGGGTGTATAGTGTAGACTAATAAAGGCTTTACCGCGTTACGTCAGTCACAACATCACTTCCTTAGGTCACATATCAACATTTCTTATGTAGGGTGTGGACCCTGGTTCAATTGGTAAAACTGTTTGATGCAGGTTCTTCACCCACTCTGACATTCTTGTTTTGAAGAAAAAAATGTTTTTTCCCCACTCGCTTGTAAGCAATCAGTATTGTGAGGATACTCCATCAAGGGACTTCATGAAAACACCATGAAAGAATGAGTAGAATTCTACTTAATCTTTCATGTAGACTAAATATATGAGGGTATACAATTCTCAAATGATAAGACTTTCAGAGGAACACCCGATAATTTACAAATATTTTACAGGGGGAGGCTTCAGCGTTCAAATTAGCAAAGACACCTTCTTGGTCGAATACCTGTTGACGAAGCTATTGAAAAAAACACAGACAAGGATACCCCAAACTGCAGGTGGTACCAAGGTGTCAGCACAAAACCATCTGCAATGAGTAAATACTACCTCAATGCTGAATATGGAAGTACAGCCATAAAGCAGCTGTGTTATTGAAATCGACTCTCCACATAATATTCATTTAGATTTTCAGCCATCACGTGTTAAAAAAGATGAAACTGACATCCAGTCCGTTGTGGAGCTACTGCAAACCAGTTGGAAAAATCAATTTTTAAATCCGATGTAGTTAATCTTTCAGCTGGTACAAAGAACTAGATACGCGTATGCTGCTTCATGCAAAACATGCCGCTAATTATTAGACCCACAATGATGTTGTTCTTGTGGCAAATGCCACTGATATTTTCATTATTAGCCTTGCATTTAGCACTAACATACAGTGTCATTTATATATGCAAAGTGGTATTAAAGCTCGACAGAGATTGATAGATATTACCTTATAGGACTACATTTATAGTGTTACATTTATAGGGCTACATTGTTACACAGGATGCGACACCATAAGTTCCTTTTCGGGTCAAGGTATTAAGCTTGGTGCATGGACACTAGTCATAAACAATCACAAATTTGGAGATACATTGGTAAATCTTGGTTGAAACTGGGCACTGTCACCAGATCTCTATGACGCACTCCAAGTTCACAAGCCGTTTATATTGTCCAAAATCAATAATGTGTGATATAAAAATTTCCAGGGATAAGAAGGGCATCATGCGGAGATAGCTATATACCAGCATGCCAAATATCAAGCAGGCATATGTCACAGGAGTTTGGTTATCTGTCCTGATATCCCTCGTCCTGATGATGATCGCGGCTGGATTTTCGATGCTTAGATAAAAACTTGAATGTATATCTAGTTCTTCTGCTCCAGATGCTGTGCTAAATCTCCTCTCGTGTAGGCCTACTTGTAAGCGTATTTGTAAACTGCCAGTGTCAATGTCTTGAAAAAAGATTAAAATGTACAAATGCAGCACTGTATAAACATGTAAGATGAAAAGGCACTCTTCGGATGATGACACAGATGATGATAAATTATAATACTAAACACCCAAATTTCTTGTGTGATAGATTGAAAAGTTCGTTCAACGACGTGTTCACACTTTAAACAAAGACAAATGCAATTAAGGACATATTCACCATTGCATTTACAGCTTGTGTGTAAATATATATAGTGTATCACATGATCGGATCACATAGCTAAGTAGTAGGCCTACATGTCGATATTTACATGTACTGTACACCATATTATTGTAGTTTTTTTACAGAGCTGAATGGTGGTAATGATTTGGGTAGCATGTTTATTTCATTTATTTTATCGACATCTTAATTTGATTTTAACTGATTTAACACTAAAAAAAACAGTTGGTTTATGTTCTGTTTTAAATCGTAAACAATGATCAAGCTGAAAAAGAACATTCTTTATGATCATCATTACTGCTGAATTCAAATTTATACGGGTGAAACGGATTTAATACATTACGCTAAAATCAAATAACTATACCTTGTTATCCTATTCAAACTACTATATCGAGCTACCATGGCTTATCAGGTATATACTATGTTGATAATTAATAAAGTTGATAAATAACCACCATGCTACAGATTCATGATAACAACCGAAGAAATATATACTAGTATTACTATAATCACAGTGTATCCAATCTAAAACGTCTAAAGAAATGAACCCTGCTATCATTAATTTATTTATAATTACGTTTTCTTTTAAATTCGTGGAAAAATATAAATATTTATTATTTGATTCCACCAAGAAAAAAATGGATAATATCAACAAACGTTGAACATAAAATGAAAGGCCGTATCGTTACCATTCTGAAAAGGCCATCATACATTTGTGTTCATGTGTAAGGCATACAAAACCGTTTAGAGTAGTTTTTTCCAGTCACCCCGAATGGTACTAAATATTGGTCTGGCTCAATCACATAATTTTGATAACAGCCACAACATAGCATATCACTATTAATATGATTACAGTGTATCTAAATCGAAAAACGTTTAAGTTAGAAATGAACCATACATGCTATCATTAATTTATTTATAATTAGTGTTTCTTTTTTATTTTGTTGGAAAAATATAAATATTTATTATTTGATTCCACCAGGAACAAAATAAATAATATAGACAAATATTAGACATGTATGCCTTATTGTGACACATTTCATAGAGATACGCTTTCGGTTCGCACAACAAGTGCTATGAAGCACGCGTCTGTTGGATAACTAAACTGCTTTTATATTTACAAGATATACAAAAAAATAGTTTTATTTAATGCTAGATTGATTGTCTGACCAGAATATTTACTTACAAATTTTTGAACCTTATATAGACATAAATAAACCAGTTATGCCAGTTAAGAAATACAGCTTCAAATTGTCTGCCATCTTGGATTTATCGGCGAAATATTGGTTAAATCATTTCAAAAACGTATTCCTTGGCCCGAATTATGTCAGAAACGATGTATTATGGATTTTTGTAGGACTAATAGATAAAAAGATATAATTAATAATTATTTTTTGATTCCGAGACCCCCTCTTTAAAACAGGAATTACTGCCCTTAAGCTACCGTTCTGAAAAGGCCATCATACATAGTTTAATTTAATGCTAGTTCGATTGTGTAACTAGAATATTTCCTTACAAATTTTCGAACATTATATAGACATAAATAAACCAGTTATGCCATAGAATTGAGAAATACAGCTTGAAATTGGCGGCCATCTTGGATTTGTTGGCGAAATATTGGTTAAATCTTTTCCAAAACATCAAAAACGTATTCCTTGGCTCGAATTATGTCAGAAACGATGTATTATGGATTTTTGTAGGACTAATAAATGAAAAGATATAATTAATAATTACTTTTTGATTCCGAGACCCCCCCCCTCTTTAAAACAGAAATTACTGCCCTTAAGCTACCGTTTTGAAAAGGCCATCATACATTTTTAGACCCCTCATATATTTATCTAACTGAAAATCACAATAAAGTTTAGTCATCCCAATTGGTACTAAATTTTGGTCTGGCCCAAGGACTATGATGTTAGTTCTAAATATAGAATTTTTCAAAATACGTCCATGTGGGGTTGTTCGAACAACGAACAAATAAAATGGGGCTAGTTCGACTGTTTAGACTAACCCCACAAAATATCTGGTACATTCAACATTGTTCAGATACACCCCAGCCCATGTTCGAACTAACCCCAGGTGTGGGGATTTTGGAACAGTGAAAAATCTAGCTATAACGTGTTTTTTTACTCTACTTTGTTTTCAATTTGAGAATATTGTATGCCTAAAATAGAATCTATAGTTGAATACTTCTGGACAAAATATCAGTTTCCCAACTTCATAATATAAAAAAATAATAATTTTTGCAAGAATTAACCCCGGTCCCCCCCCCCCCACATCTCTTCACACTAATCGCAAAATATGATCAATTAGTTCACATAACGCCCTATTTACCGTTGGTAGCTAAACAGGCATAAATGTCACAAATGAAACCGCACGGCTGCACATCCAATATGCTATATCCTGAAATTTGAGGAAATGTACATCAATCAACCAGCATTGCTAGTGCTGCTGACATGTCTGTAGCAATTAATTGTATCAACTCAGATATTCTCATAATTACCCTTCAAAATGAACTTGAACTTACTGGGATAGCCCTGATGACAGTCACAATTATTATTGATTAAGTAAATAATAGCCTGTCTATCAAAACCATATTATATGTTAATCTAGCCAGAGTTTGATGAGGGGACCGCATATCGCAAAAAATGCGAATAACAGAGGGGTCGACCATATACCAGAAGGGACCGTATACCGAAGGGGACCGCACACCAGAGGTCGCATGCCGGAGGGGAGCGCATACCAGGGGGTCGCATACCGGAGGGGACCGCATATCGGAAACCGCATATAGGAGAACGCATATCGGAGACTGCTTATCAGAGATCGCATTGCAGAGATCGCATACTGGAAACTGCATACCGGAAACCGCATACCGGAGACCGCATGTTGGAGACCGCATGCCAGAGACCACATACAGGACATCGCATACCGGATACCGAATATCAGATACCACATACAGGACACCGCATACCAGAGACCGCATACCGGAGACCGCATACGAAGTACTGCATACCGGAGATCGCATAGCGGAGAGCGCATGCCAAAGACCGCATACCGAACCCCACATACAGGACACCGCATACCGGACACCGCATAACGGAACCGTATACTGAAGCCAGCATACCGGAGATCGAATACCGGAGATACAATATCGGAGACTGTGAGCCACACACCTGGAACCGCACATCGGAGACCGCATACCGGATACCACATAACAAATACCAGAGACCGGACTTGGCATACCGGACACCGCATACCGGATATCCCATGCCAGACACCGCATACCGGAGACTGTATACAGCATACCGGAGACCGCATACCGGAGACCGCATGGCATGTCGGATACTGCATATCGGACACCGCATACTTGGAACCACATCCTGGGGACCGAATACAGGAACCGCATACCGGGGACCGCATACCAGAAACTGTGTACTAGGTGTGCATACCGGAGAGTAAGTAGTATCAAGTACTTTCTAGTAGTTCCCTAGTATAGTGCGAATACAAAACAAAGAGTGCTGGGGGTGAGGTGGGGAACTCTTTCTACTATTTTCATTCATCTCACCATCCTCAGGAGGTTCTCCTGACCCAGTTTAGCCTATAAGTGCACAAAAGTGGCCTAAAGCCCCGCTCACTCGTGAAGATTCAATATTGCGTGACCGAGAGGTAGCGTGCTTGGCCTCAGACCGCAGGGGCCCGATTTTTTCGAATTCTGTGACTGAAGAGCAGACTTGTCATCTCATTCATCTCACCATCTTTAGGAGGTTCTTCTGGCCCAGTTTAGCCTACATGTGCACAAAGGTGGCCTAAAACCCCATTCATTTCATTTCATTTCATTGCAGGCCAGCCAGCCAGAGCATGAATTGTGTTTTTGATATTATGACGACATTTTCTGCACACGACATGTCTGTTGTGTGATGTGTATGCGCTCAGTGAATGTGTGTTGACACAAATCACAAAGGTGTCACCAAATACACGTGTCCTGGGTGCACGACATCCTGGATTAATGTTGGTCCCACCATATACGACGCTGGCCCAACACCAACTCGACACGCAAGAGTGTCCATTCAGATTCAGATATATTTATTTGAAATGCTCATGACAAAAATACGATACAAAATAAGACCTTCACTGAAACAAATTGTGTTGCTATCATAGGGGCTACACTAAAACTAACAATTTTGAGCAATTTGAAATATGATGTAAATAATGTCACATTTTAGAAAGTTTGATTGGAAAACTGATGCTAGTTTTAGATTCACATATATGGTTGACAATGCCAAAAATTCAAGATGGTTGCCATTGGGGATGTCAAATGAAAACATAGCTTTCTTGTACAACACCATATTTCCTAAAACATTTTTCACTCTGCTTTGAAGATTACTCCAATTACATTAAATAAATAAACACTTTCAAACCACCGCCTTAGCATAAATCAAAAATGGTCGCCAAGCGCAAAGTTAAAAGTAACTTGATGTATATGTTATTGTAATACATTATTTTCACCTTATTTTTTATTATGAAATATTTTGTGTGGTAACTTTTTAGCTTTTAAGTGATTGTAAATGTACATCGTGGAGATCAGATTTGATCAAGTCATCTGCAAGTCTCTATTATCAACAAAAAATTATTTATACATCCCAATGTGAGTCATAGTAAGTTAAAGCCTATAATATTAGGATGGACCATAATAACACATATACCTGCCAATCTAAAGCAAATATGTACTTTCCTTCCAACGCAAATAGCAGTACTTTTCTAGAAAACAGTTACTGTGGCTGTTTTCCTTCGAAGGGGTACATCTTGCTTTCTGAAGCGATAAAACTGGCAAAAAGCTCAAAAGTAAATTACATTGTTGTAATAGTCACAAAGTATATATACTTCCATATAATCAACAGCGCGGAAGGTCGGAAGTCTGATTATTTAGTTAAGAAATCATAATCAAGACATATCGTTATAGTATTTGCAGGTCTTTCAGCGAGTTTACTCTTTTGTCTCTAATGTCCAAGTCACACGATTTTCATTTTATCTCTTGTTATAATACGACAGTTTTGGATATAAAGACCCCACAATTAGTTAATAATTACAGTGTATTTAAAACTTTTCTGTGATGACTTATAGTTGCATACTATTCAAATTGGACGTAATTACATATTGTCATTACGACACTAACTCTTCTTGCTGTCATTTGTAGAAACATTGAGAGATCAGCTTTGCCAAGGACACAAGCCGTTATTGAATGCTCTCTTTTATTGTCAAAATAATTCAGTCTAATAATATTTTAACCATATAAAATGACATTGACAAACTCTTACTGTATGAGGCAAATTTACACTTTTTGTAACCATGACTAAACCTATTTGGGGGATTGACCGTTTAATCATCAACACGTTGAATTATTTTCATGAAAACCTTGAAAATCAAAGGGTTTTATTCAATTTAAAATCATCATAAATGCCTTAGTGAGGTCTTTCTGATTCATTTGAATACCTATGTTATGGGTCTACGACCAGTAAAAATATGTTTACTCTTACAGTGCGGGGATCGACTTTAGTCGTCAGAATCTGACGTCTACAGACGTCAGATTCTGACGACTAATGTCGATCCCCGCACTGTGAGGGCAAACCCCTAAAGCTATGATCACATCCGTTTTTAGCCTTTTTGTTTGTCTACGTGATAATTTAAATGATAAATTACCATTAATTTTGCAACATTGGCATATGTCAAAATTGTCATAATTTATGTAATATATTTGATCCACTTTACGGGGTTATGTGTCGCGGCAACGAGGCACAACTTCAAGTGGGTAAAAAATATCAGTTTTATATTCCAGTCCTTTTAACGGCTAAACATACATTTATACTCCAGGGGGTGGTGGGCACGACAACATTGTCCCAGCCGCCGTTCCATTTTCGTAATTAGGGTTCTCAGGTCCCCTGGTCACTGACACAGCCAAAGAGACCAGAACACCTCCCAGGAATCTCGTTTTCGTGCCCGATCGTTTCCGCTTGCCTGCGCAAGCCTACTTCCAGATTTTTGTGGGTTTTTGAACAGCAGATGATCAAAAGGTCTATTTTGGTCATGCCAGCCTCTAAACACACCAGGTGGGCAGCAACAGTCGCCAATTATTCTGTGAAGCCGCGCTGGGCCCCTAACACCTGCAGCAAGAATGGGTGATGAGATTGACAGCCTGGTGAGTCGTCAACTCAATGCTGGCTTAATGTTGGGCCAGCGTCGTAGACGGTGGCCTAACATGAAACCAGTCCTGGGCCAATGTCTTGTATTTGCTGGGTTAGAAGAACGGTAGCAACGGCAAGTGAATTAAAATTATTCGTTTGCATGCTCAGTTCAAAATGCGAAACGGGCTCTAGTATGGCATTATCTTGTATTTAAATGTCAAACGAATGGCGGGTTGCGATTGGCCATTCCTGTCACATGACAGACTAAACCCCTAATTTTTTTGAGGAACTCCATGACATTTTTCTCTAAAATCTGATAAAAAGTTCATTGTTTCAAAAAAATATACAGTTCTATAATAATTTTGACAAGTCAAGCGCCAAAATAACATAATCATAACTCCTTTATAACCTGATCAATTATTGTGTTTTTTATAACTGATTTTGATTTAATTTTATCTACTTGCAACATGCTTGCATATGATAATAGACTCTAGAAAATAAAACAGATAAAAGTAGCAAAACAGGTTAATCTTAACCCTATTCCCTCTTATTTAAATTTTCACCCACTTGAAGTTGTGTCTTTCAATTGCAATCCACAACTTCAGTGCGTAAAAGTTACTCATATGTTTTTACCTTGAGACGAAAAATTTGCTGTTTAAAGACTACTATACCCGGCAGACACGAGAGGTTGAATAAATGGTGGCTTAACGTTGGTCCAACGTCGTACACGAATTAAAAGCGATTATAGTCGTGTATAGCGCTAAAAGGGTTGATAAAAAATGGACCAACATGTCTATCCAGTACTGGACAGGGGTAGTCCTGGGGTAGATGTTTCCATGGAAACATTTACCTTGTCCAGGACAGGATGAAATTTCGCGTTTCCCATATTTACATTTTAGGAAAAAAAAATTTTGTTCGCGCTTATGCAATTAGAGTTTTTGTCTGAAGTCTCTACATGAATACGCATATAAATATGACACCACAATTGTAAAATATTCTGAGGAAACAGAACGAGGGGCCTATCGCAATAAAGGTCAGGTGAAATCAGCAGAACTACTCTACAAAACATAATTCTACATTCTATCCCAAACAAAATTTTAATAGCGAGATTGCTGTATAATTAGTGTCCCTCGATAACCTGTAATTATAAATATTGGTTATTTTAATGTCACGTATTAGCATTCGGTGCATCACACTAAATGTTTTGAGCGGTCACAAGGCATACAATAAAACATGATTACGTAATATGGGAATTTCTTTATAATAACCTCCTTGGCCATAAAATGACTTTGAACCCCTTAAACTGTTAAAAAATAATAAAATGCTGACAATCTTTTACTGAAAAACCCCATCTTACTGGACACTTTGAACACTTTGGCCAAAAATTATCATTCCATTAACCCGAAAATACACAGACGTTAATTACGAAAATGTGTACGAACAATTACATCAGGGAAACTTGGTGACTTTTGTCAGCATGTCCCTAACAACATTTGGAATCATTGCTGAAAAATATTCGCTTTTACCTAATTATTTCTCGGTTTGTGTAATATTATACCGAATGCTCCTGAATAATTCTACTATATTTGGCTAAAATTTGCAAATTTTTACTGGGCATATTTTGTGTGTGATTTGTTGATTTCAAGTCTTAATTTTTACTAATAACTAATAATCAGTTGACCAAAATGATATGGGAGTTTACAGAGCTGGTCATTCCTAATTATTTTGCTAAAAGCTGAAATCACTTCATCTGAACTTTAACCCTTTAACCACCGGTACCGATTATACTCGTTTTTTTTAATTTTTATTAGCATATTGCATATCAGCTTTTAAACAAGTTGAAAATATAAAGTGACATAAATCAGCAAGAATTAAAAAACAGTTGACCTGTATTTTCTAAAATCTGAATAATTTTCACTCACTTGAAGTTGTGGATCGCGTCAGCGAGACACAACTTCAAGTGGGTGAAAATTCCAATTGAACAACTGTTTTAATAGAAACGAGAGAAAAAATAAAATAAGATCAATTTTAAGAATTTTAGTGGGACGGGCCTAAAGTACATTGTGGGCAACCTCCATGACCGATGAGTAGTGTGTTCTGCTTCAGAACGCAAGGGTTCGAATCTGGAATCTGCATGTCAACTATATAGCGATATTCATTGACAGTGCATAAAAGCCTACACAATCCATAAATGATCCTCCCCAATCCTAAGCCTATATCTAGCTCTCCAAGAGGTGCACCTCCGACCAAGCCCTTTCTGTTGGCGCCGCACACCGATTGGTGTCAATGTCAAGGCCGGGGGACTTGTAACCATTTAAAAAGTCTGAAGATATGTATCTTCAAAATAAACTCATAATAAATAAACTCAATACTAACAATTATTATTATTAAAGTCATTCGAAATCCGCAAAACATTCTCTATCACACTTTTAACTGACTGTCTGACTGACTGACTGACTGACTGACTGACTGACCGACCGACCGACCGACCGACCGACCGACCGACCGACCGACCGACCGACCGACCGACCGACCGACCGACCGACCGACCGACCGACCGACCGACCGACCGACCGACCGACCGACCGACCGACCGACCGACCGACCGACCGACCGACCGACCGACCGACCGACCGACCGACCGACCGACCGACCGACCGACCGACCGACCGACCGACCGACCGTACCGACCGACCGACCGACCGACCGACCGACCGACCGACCGACCGACCGACCGACCGACCGAACGAACGAACGAACGAACGAACGAACGAACGAACGAACGAACTAGCGAACGACCGACCGACCGAACGAACGAACGACCAATCACTCACTCACTCACTCACTCACTCACTCACTCACTCACTCACTCACTCACTCACTCACTCACTCACTCACTCACTCACTCACTCACTCACTCACTCACTCACTCACTCACTCACTCACTCACTCACTCACTCACTCACTCACTCACTCACTCACTCACTCACTCACTCACTCACTCACTCACTCACTCACTCACTCACTCACTCACTCACTCACTCACTCACTTACTCACTTACTCACTTACTTACTTACTTACTTACTTACTTACTTACTTACTTACTTTATAATGTAACAAAATATCTTAATTATTGTCCAAAAATATCACATCCATCCGAATCAATATGGTGGGCTTCTTTCACTAGCACAACACTGGTTCACGGTGATTTCACCATGTGAAGATTTTCAGGCGGAAGACTTTATTCAACCACTGGTTCATTTTTGGGACAATGTTCCAGGCGTTTGGTAAGCATTTAGCTGAGTGTGGAACAGCGTTTTTTTCTTGAGAAACTGTGGCAGTCAGATTATGATGTCCTTTTAGATTCTCTGAGCAGGAAAATTGCTCCAAGAAGATCTCATGTACATGTGCCGACTTCAGAGAAAGATCTTTTAAAGTCATTTGTGTTGCCGGGCAAATAAAAATTACAGTACCATTTTACTTGAAACGCAAGTACTGCTGTTTGCCTCTGTTTTTGTTGTTTGGCTTTCCGAATGTAAACAGCAGTAAGTGCTTACCTAAACAAATAAGCAGATACTACTGTTTCTATCAGCTAGATACATTTGCAGTACCTGAAAGGAAAAAAACATAAAACACAAATGAAAAAGATAATTTCGATGTTATCATTAGAAGGAAAATCGTGTGAAATGTGTGAAAGGGCTTTTTTATTTTTGATTCACTCTATATAAAATCAATAGGTCGTCGTGATTCTACAAAATTATTCAATTGGAATCGTGATCGTGATTATTAAAAATACACTATATTAAATCCGTGGGTGGTTGTGATTCTTTTAATTTCTTAATCTTTGAGACGTCGTGATTTTATAATCTTCTCTGCTCGAAACTTTGTGTTGTCGTGATTCTTGAAATTGCACAAATTTTAGGGTCGTCCTGATTCTCAAAGAACTATATTTTAAGTTTTGAATCTATGCATCATCGTTCTTATAATTCACTTTTTTGAATCTTTGGGTTTTCGTGAATCTTGTAAAATTACTCTATTTGAAATGTTGGGTCGTGGCTGAGAGCTTCTCCTCGGCGCCGCCTGCATCCTTTGATCAGTCCGCCTGGTCAGCGGCGTCCGGCGAGCGTGTAAGCTGAATAAGCGCCCTATTAGGTCATTGAAAAGTGCAGTGGTCCATGATTAAAAGAGCCTGTCTAATTAATTTTCTGCTTGGGTTGCGGGCAGCCGTGTAATGGAGCTGACGGAAGAGGAGACGTCCACACTGCCCCGCAAAGGCAGACAACAGTAACTGTTTACTTGAAAAGTAAACAGTTACTGCTGTTTGCCTTTGCATGGCAGCGTTCCTGAGAGGGTCGTGAGTGGGATGCCATTACAAGGGGGACAGTTCTGGATTGCAAAGCCAAACTGCAGTAACTGCTCGCTTGGAAAGCAAGCATTTGCTGTTTTTTGGATATACACGACAGATAGAAAGGTGGACATGGGGAGTGCACGGCGCTGTAAAATTTAGCCACGTCTTCATTTCCAGCAAAGCACCAAATTAAAAATTATTTCTATTTCTTCTATATGAAATAATACTTCATAACCGGCTGTTGTAACCAATGGAGGCAGTTGATTTAACCCTTTAAGCCCTCACGATGCATTAAAGCATCATCTTACATTCCTGAAAACAGATTTAATTCCCCTACAACTAGGGGTTTTAGAATGAAAATTTCCATTAAACTGGTTTACCAATACATGGCAATTTTCTTTAATTTTTCACCCACTTCAAATCATCTTCATCCACTACAAGTCGAGAATTGCGACAGCAATTCGCGGCTTGTAGTAGATGAAATTGATACAAATTGATCTAAAAAAGTTTAATTTAATCCTTTGAATAAATGATAATCGAACACATAGGGCGTACTATTTTACCGATTTCAAGAGCTGAATATTGTCGGTTTGTATTTTATATCTGTGAGAATTTGAAATTGCTAACGCTGTTTACAGCTACTTATGACGAAAAGTTTTGTATTTGCATAACTGAGTTTTCCATATCCAGCTGTTCTTTATTTTTATTTTAGTCTACACTAAAATGTAAAAATAAAATATGTGCAACCGAAATTGGTGAAAGTTATTCATATCATTGAGTTCGAAAAATTTGTATTCTTCATAAATTGAAATATTTTTCGTCATTTGAAGCTGGAAAAAACACTAGATATTTCACGTGCTAAATATTCTTTTACGACAATTAAACGTCTGTCTATCCCGTTATCTTCCACGAGTCCCTCACAGAAGAAGCAGAGTCACCATCAGCACACAATGCGGACACTGACGAATGACCAGTGGTCATTGGGAATGACCGCTGGTCTCAATTAACCCTTTTCAGCCCTCTGGATGTCTCAAAGCGTTCGGTTTGCCCGGATATTCATCCTTTCCCTGCTGGACCCGTAAGCTACGTTTCCAAGCCAGTATCAAAACAAATCAAACGCACTGTAATTGATAAAATTCTCGACTTGTAGAGGACGAAGATGACTTGAAGTGGGTGGCATGGCAAATGAAAAAAAAATCGTTATTATTAAAACAGATTCATGACAATGTCCGTTCTAAAACCCCTAGGTGTAGGAAATTAAGTCATCAGAGAAGTAAAATGATATAGATGTTTCGTGATGGTTTAAAGGGTTAATAAAATAACCCACTTGAAGTTGTTTCTCGCTAACCCGACAAACAGTGTCGCAAATCGCAAGTCGCAAATCGCAAGTAGCCTATGTTTGCATCTTGCTGGTCGAAGACAGATCCACATTCAAAAGAAACGGCTGATAGACTTAAAATTAAACCTTATATCACCAAGCATGACTCATAATAGTCGTTTTTAATCAATTTTAGTAACGGATCAAATCACTGTAATTGAGAACGAAATGTGTGTTTAAACCTCAACATTTGCAAATGTTTGGTCTCAAATTAAACAAATGTGATTAGGTTTCCCTCACTTGAAGTTTTTAGTGGCGCCAGCGGCCCACAACCTCAAGTGGGTGAGACAATCAATTATATAACTTAAGGGGTTCACAATATTGTACTCATAGCTGTAATTGAAAAAGCAAATTCAATTATTGCCATCGCAGTCGTTTATCTACCCGCTTCTTCAACCAGATATTTTCATATTCTGACAAAATTACTAATATATGTGTACAATTTCAAATGTCATTCTCTCCAATTTATTTCTCATTTCTCCTTCAGACTTTAGACTTTAGACGTCAAAATCTGACGTTTGTAGACGTCAGATTCTGACGACTAAAGTCGATCCCCGCACTGTAAGAATAAAACTATTTCTAATGGCCGTAGACCCATAGCATAGGTATTCAAATTAATCGGAAAGAGATAATTAAGAAATTTATGATGATTTCAAATGTAAAAAAAACATTGGCCTCCAAGGTTTTCATCAAAAAATTCAGCCCTTTAAGGGTTAGGTGCTCTAATTTAAACGACAAACAAAAAGGCTAAAACGGCTATAGACGTGACTTGCACTTCAAGTGTTAATGTTTAATAAGGAATGCTTTCATATTGGTCGAAGTTTTCAACAACCATGCAGTAACCGGTCAGTCTTTTCATATACCAACCATCATAGCAAGGACATAGCAAACGTGAACACTGAGGTTATAAATGATCAGGTCGGTGAAATACGCGTTCTGTCATGGAACACAAATGGCCTAGGTAACAAAATGGCAGATCCTGATCTTTTAGCATTCATTCGTGAATACGATATAATATTTTTAACAGAAACAATGAAAAGTAATGATTACACATTGGTATTCCCCGGGTATAAGTTCCATCATGTGAGTAGAAAATTTAAACATAAAAATGCTTCAAGAGCTTCTGGTGGTATTGGAATACTAGTAGCCAACAAATTTGAAAAACATACTAGAATAGACTCGACCTATGATCATCTGCTATGGTTAACTATAACTACAGAATACTATCAGAAAAACATTAAAATCGGCTGTGCCTATATACCACCAGAAAACTTTACATATGTTGGTCTAAGAAATGATTATTTTACTATGTTAAAGGAGGAAGTGGCTAGATATACAGAAAGTCATCATAAATTATTATGTGGTGACTTTAATAGTAGAACAGGCCGCGCTCCAGATTACGATAATAATATCAATGTTTTAAATGAACGCTGTAATGAGGACGAAGTCATTAACAAATATGGACGATCTCTGCTAAATTTTTGTATAAACACAGAGCTTAAAATAGCCAATGGTCGAATGTTTGATGATAAAGGTATCGGCCGCTATACATACTACTCGCCCATGGGAGCAAGTACTATTGATTATATGATACTAAGAGAAGATTATATGATCAGTAAATTTGAAGTTCTACCGAAATTAGTAGAATCGGATCATTGTCCTATGAAATTCCATATTCTCAATTCAAAATTGAAAGAGTTAAGCTCTGCAGAAATGAACATACAATGTTATGAACATACAATGTTAATGACTCATCACCATGTTCCGATGTTTATATACGGCAAGATGAAAAAAAGATAGAGTACCAAGCATCTCTTCGAAATGAACAGACATGTATTGCGTTTGAAGAAATGCTGTGTGCCGCAGCTGAAAGTTGTAGTAGCGATAATCTATGTGATTTTTTCAATGGTATGCTAGAAAATGCATTATCCCCGTTATTTCTAAAGAAGCAGCAGCAATCAAAGTGTAAGAAAAACATTAAAAAAAATTCCTTCCAACCCTTGGTATGATAAAGAATGTAAATCTCTAAAACAAGTTTTAAATAATATTGCTAAAGATAAGAAGTTTAACACACGTCAAGGTGAATATAATATAATGTTACGCCAATCTAAACAATTAATCCAGAAAAAGAAAAGACACTACCAACAAGTCAAACTTAGTCAGCTTGAAAATATGAGAACAGAAGATCCAAATTCCTACTGGAAATTTTGTAAATCTTTAAAACCTAGAAATTCAACCAAAGGTCCTACCCTGTCACAATTTGTGAAATATTTTGAAGAACAAGTCTACCCTCCTCATGTTGACTATTTTGACTACGATCACATGAATAATATAATGAAGCTAGTTAAATCATCCCCAAATGATATTAATGAGAAGGTAGAAAATGGACAATCCGATGTGTTACAGTTCTTAAACAGCCCCATAACTATAGACGAAATTCAAAAAGCAATTAGAAAGTTAAAATGCAAAAAAGCGACAGGCATAGATGGTATTCCTGCGGAATTTTACAAGTATGGTAATAATGAACTCTTACCAGCACTAGTTTTACTGTTTAATACCATTATTGCCAATGGCGAATATCCATCAAGTTGGGCCACTGGTATAATTCATCCTGTTCACAAAAAAGCTGCCCATGACGTGCCCGACAACTACAGGAAAGTTACAGTAATGCCATGCATTGGGAAATTATTTGAATATGTACTTAATAACAGACTGTCTTTTAAAAATGATGTATGCTATGATAATGATCCCTTTCAAGCCGGCTTTAGAAGTAACTCCCGGACGACTGCTAATATATTTATACTATGTGCCATTAAAGATAAGCAAAGGTGTCTTTCAAAGCCCCTGTATACATGTTTTGTTGATTTTACAAAAACATTTGACTATATTGACAGATCAGCACTGTACTATAAATTACTGAGCAGAAGAATAGACGGCAATTTTTTAAATGTAATAAAGAGTATGGTCTCTAAAGCTGAGTGCCGTTTAAAATGGGATTCATGCATCAGCGAGATATTAAAAAGCGAATTTGGTGTCCTGCAAGGTGGTATGCTCAGCCCCAAATTATTTACAGAATTTCTGCAGGATATATCCAAATCATTTGATCAAGGTGAGGGTATCCCCGTAGACACTTTATTAATTGTATACTTGTTATTTGCAGACGACCTTGTCTTTTTTTCAGATTCTGCAGATGGATTGCAATAGCAATTAACTGCCCAGTATAAGTATGCTTCTCTGTGGCAAATAATAGTCAGGATTCCTAAAACAAAAGTTCTCATATTTAACAAACGTCTTACGTCAGAATGTGACAGCTTCTACTATGGTGATGACATAATAGAAAAAAAATGAAAAATATAAACACCTTGGGGTTGTATATAGCACTAAATATCCTAAAAATGTATTGAAAGAAACGTTCCTTTATCTCGCTTCCCAAGCTGGTAAAGCAGTTTTTTCTCTACATAAGCAATCTCGTCCCGTAGTCGGTAAATTGTCACCTGTTATTGCATTCAAGGTTTTTGATTGTCAAATACTGCCCATATTAGGGTATGCAAGTGATATATGGTATACCGGTGATAGTGTTAATGATTTGGAAAAAATACATGTAAAATTTATTAAATCAACGCTGGGTGTTAGAAAGCAAACACCCACTCCTGCAATTTATGGTGACACAGGACGGTTTCCATTGATTATCAGGCAACATATTAAAGCTGTAAAATATTGGTGTAGAATTCTAGACTGATCTCAGAACCACCCTGTCAGAAATGCCTACATTATGCTACTAGAGCTAGATGGCACTGGATTCACAAACTGGTGCTCGCGTATTCGGTCTGTCCTTGAACTAGCCGGGCTAGACCAAGCTGGGGAGACGCAGCACATTGGCAATACAAATAAATTCATGCTTTCTTTTAAAGATTCAATTGTTAGAATATTTACACAGCGGTGGGGACAAGATATCGAGAGTTCAAGTAAGCTGCGCACATATCCATTAGTGAAAAAATATTTGTGTGTGGAACCATACATAAAGGGGAACCGCCTCATAACAGCGATGGCGAGATATAGAATGAGCTCACATGATTTAAAAATAGAGAGGGGACGATTCAATAATCCAATAACACCAATAAACCAACGAATATGCACAAGGTGTGAATCAAACGAAATTGACGACGAAATACACCTTCTTCTCCACCGTAATGCCATGAACAATGAACGCGAAATCCTGCTTAATTCTATAGCGGGAATTATCAATATGCAACCAACAAATGATATTTTTCTACGAATTATGACATCTAGAGACATAACAGTGGTGAAGTCGCTAGCAAAATTTATCTATGGTTGTTTTAAACAAATTAAGGGTTAAAAATATTGAGTATGATAAATGTAAATTCATATTCAAGCTGAAATATTTTGTATGTGTGTCGTGCCGTGCGTGACTAGTAGCATGATTAATTATTATCATCATGATCATGATTATGTGTCATTATTATCGTTTTAACGTTACATTTTTCTGTAGAACAATCACAAGTCACCTGTCGCTATATTATCCATATTATCATGCCTCCATGATCTGACTTGGGTATTACCACATATCAGGACGGCTGTTGCTCTCGGATCTTATTATTTGGCTTTTTAGGGCCAGTTAGGGACGTTTCCGTCGCCTTTGTTATCAGACGAGGTGGGGCCTTATGGAGGATTTCAGAGTTGCTAAGTCAACTGATTTTCTCTATGAGGTCGGGAATGTTTTTCTTCGATTGTAACTCCAAGTATGTGGTACTAACTAGGTCGTGAGTGAAATGGTATGAACTAAACAAAATAGTGAGTTAAAATAAGCTGTAATGTTTTTGTGCGAGGGCCATATAGATAATAAATCACTAGTATAGATAATAAATCACTAGTTAATTAAACAAACTTTATTGCTATTGTGTGAGTGCCATGTCCTGCGTGAATGGCACGCATAATTATTATCCGTAATTTTTATTCTTATTACATCACTAAGTCTCCAACACTCGATAATATGGATGGTTCTGATGCTATACTTTGTTGGCAGTCGACGAACCACCATGTCCGACTTTTATTAGTATGTATATATTGTGTTTCGGTGGTATTACTGTTATTACGTTGTTAAATTTGCATCACTAGTCTATATCAGGGAATCGCCGAGTTCATAGCGACTGTGCTTGCATGGTCACATGGCTCGGAGCTACCTGTGTCGCAGATTGCAACATTAATTGTACTTGCATGATATAATATTTGATTTTTAAAAATATCGTGTAATTTTTAACATTGTCTTAATACATTCTCAAATTACTGTAGCATAATTATGCACTTATATATTCTAGGCTTCTACGCTTTCCATAGTGTCTTTTTTGCTACTATATATATAATTAGCATGTCATACATAGTAGCTATTTTATCTCTGGTTTTGGTGCGGCAAACAAAATGATAGACCTTATGTTACCCTGGCAATGCCTTTCAATTTTATTTTAAGTATATCCCCAGTGTTTCTTATGGCAATGCCAGTTAACATGATTTTGGTTATGTATGTCATACTATGTATATTGCCATATGAGTTTAACAAATTAACAATGTTGTATATACATGTACATATCTCTATTTCTATGACAATTGACTTTCTTTCTGTCAATAAAATATCTGTCTGTCTGTCTGTCTGTCTGTCTGTCTGTCTGTCTGTCTGTCTGTCTGTCTGTCTGTCTGTCTGTCTGTCTGTCTGTCTGTCTGTCTGTCTGTCTGTCTGTCTGTCTGTCTGTCTGTCTGTCTGTCTGTCTGTCTGTCTGTCTGTCTGTCTGTCTGTCTGTCTGTCTGTCTGTCTGTCTGTCTGTCTGTCTGTCTGTCTGTCTGTCTGTCTGTCTGTCTGTCTGTCTGTCTGTCTGTCTGTCTGTCTGTCTGTCTGTCTGTCTGTCTGTCTGTCTGTCTGTCTGTCTGTCTGTCTGTCTGTCTGTCTGTCTGTCTGTCTGTCTGTCTGTCTGTCTGTCTGTCTGTCTGTCTGTCTGTCTGTCTGTCTGTCTGTCTGTCTGTCTGTCTGTCTGTCTGTCTGTCTGTCTGTCTGTCTGTCTGTCTGTCTGTCTGTCTGTCTGTCTGTCTGTCTGTCTGTCTGTCTGTCTGTCTGTCTGTCTGTCTGTCTGTCTGTCTGGTCGTTACATTGCATAATGTTTAATATGAACCGACACTTAGCTGTTTACTTGAACGGATATCTCGTCATTTTTTCATTTATTGAGAGCTGTGAATTGCTATCGCAGCTCTGAGCTTTCAATAAATAAAAATTCCTTATATAACTAAAAAATACCTCCGTGTGATATATGCGAAACTGCAACAGGCAGTGATATTGTTTATATAGTTATTTTTATTCCAAACTGTACAAGGTAAAAAAATAACCATTAAAAAGGGATTTTTTCTTAGTTCAATAATATTCTCCTCTAAAATAGGTAATAGAGGACGTTTGACACCCAGGTATAAAAAATTATGTCCGATGGAATTAATTATTCCTTTAATCTACCAAAAAAGCTAAAATAGTGTGATCAGCTTTGCTAGTCACATATATCACCAGCTAACACAAAACACTGGTCCTTTGTTGGCCCAATGTTGGGACGGGTTATCTTTAACAATTTATGACAGTTATCAGCGGTTGGTTGGTCCTCACCTGTGCGTCAGTATTAAACCAAACTTGGTAAACACTGACTTAAATCTTCACCGAACACAAACCGTCTCAACGGCTTGTATTCGGTAAAGATTTAAGATTTCTTCATCTCCAAGATGAATATTTGACCACGGCATGCAAATGTGGCTATATGAAAGCTATAAATTATGGCCAAACAAGAGTAACAATTTTGAGTAAAAGACAATTTAAAAGCGACTGAAAATCTTTTAAATTAAAATCATCCTAATTTTCTCACATTTCCGTAAGAAAGGCTGAGGTGCTTTTAACTTGTTTAATGGAAATTAGGGAAAGTTGATTTATTCTTAATTTTAAGAAATAATTTAAAAATTATATTGACCATAATCCAAACGCAGCGGGAAAAGCTAACTATGACATTTATGATGACTTCAAAATGAAGAAAGCCTTTCGTCTCAAATATTTCAGCGTTATATGGATTATATCGTCGCCTTGGATATGAAAGGGTGTATCTGCCACTTTACAAGGTGGCAGATACACCCTTTCATATCCATGGCGACGATATGCTGAGCCATGTGACCAGAAACATTTGTCCTGCTGCCATCTAGCAGCCACGATGTCTACAGAAGGATTAACGTACTACCAGACTCCGTCCGTATTTTCGTACAAGTTACGATATATCGTAGGGCCTTTTGATTGGTCGAGACGGCCGTCTCGACCGATCAGAAGCCTACGATGTATCGTAATTTGTACGAGAATATGGGTCCAGCTGTAAAGTCAAACAGAAGTGACTGCTTACTTGTCATATGAGCAGTTACTGCTGTTTGTCTTTGCCAAATATTATGCATGATTAGACCATGCTGGCTCTATTTCTTAAGTATCTACTTCATATGATTGTTATCCTATTGTTATCTTAATATGTTACTTCATACAACATTTTCTAACCAAAACTAATCGTAAAACAAACACAAAACTAATATCATATCTAAATGGAATGATGAAACAATCTTGTTGTTCTTAATTGTTACTTAATTTTTTTAATGAATAATAGCTATTCTGTTTCAGACGATTATACAAATGTTGATTAATAAAACAAAGATACAAAATAAGCA